>CM064554.1:2904973-2957473 GCA_032716605.1 Paralithodes platypus
GGGAGTAGCCATGGGGGGAACTCTGACTGTCGGAGGGGTAGCACTGATGGAATGGGAAAAGAGAAGGAGGCTTGTAAAGCAGAGACCCGACTGGGGAACGAAGTAGCAGACGATGATGGGGCTAAGCCGGAAGTCGTGGGAGGAAAACCAGACGAACTTTGTTGCAGAAGGCGAAGATGACATCGAAGGGTCAGTTTATCCTGCCTGGATGATAGCGGTGGGACACCTGATTCAGCATAAAGGCTAATAACCGGAGTAGAGCGAAAAGCCCCTAGCGACAAGCGCAGACCGTGATGGTGAAGGGAGTCTAGGCGCTTAAGGTTTGTACGTGCAGCGGAGGCATATACCTGGCAGCCATAATCGATCTTGGATAGAATAAGCGTTGTATGGAGGCGCAGAAGAGTCGTCCGGTCCGCACCCCAAGACAAGTGGCTAAGGGTTTGTAAGAGTTGAAGCCGTCGGGTGGTGGAGGTCAGTAACGAAGTAATGTGCGGGTACCATGTCAACCGAGTATCGAAAATGAGACCTAAGAATGGAGCTGAGGACCTGTAAGGCAGAGGGCGGTTATACAACGTAAGAACAGGATGCGGGACTGTATGGCGTTTTGTGAAGATGACGGCACAAGATTTCGAGGGCGAAAACAGAAGACCATGGGCCGTAGCCCACTTCGCAGCTGCATCGATGGCCTTCTGCATGAGATTTTTTAGGGCAGCGATATCCGAACCCACAGCGTAAATAGCGAAGTCGTCCACATACAAAGAAGCACGGACACCAAGAGGGAGAGAAGAAATAATACCATTAATAGCTAGGATAAAAAGGATGGTACTTAGAACACAACCCTGTGGGACACCATCATGTTGGGGGTATGTTCGTGAGAATGTATTCTGAAGCTTGACTTGGAAAGTACGATCACGGAGAAAGTTCTTCAAGAATACTGCCATGTTGCCAGACACACCAGAACGTAAAAGGGTATGAAGGATGTTGTATTTCCAGGCAGTATCATAAGCTTTTTCAAGATCGAAGAATACAGCTAAAACTGACTTAGTGTCCGAAAAGGCGTCGCGGATAGACGTCGCCAATCTCAATAATGGGTCCAAAGTACTACGGCCCTTGCGAAAGCCATATTGAAAAGGTGACAGGATGCCTCTTGATTCTAGGAGCCACATTAAGCGGGAGTGAACCATGCGTTCTAATAATTTGCCTACACAACTGACCAGGGCAATTGGACGGTAATCTGCTGGTGCATGGCCCGACTTACCCGGCTTAAGGAATGGGAGAAGGATGGCATGTCTCCACTCAGCCGGAAAAAAGCCTGTGAACCACAGACGGTTGTAGATGGATAAGAGAAAGCCAAGCGCAGGTGGAGATAAGTGCTTCAGCATCAAGTAATGGACACCGTCATGGCCTTCACATATATCCTTACAGGCTCCCAGGCTAGACTCAAGCTCAGCCCGGGAGAAGGGGGCATTGAAAAACTGATCAGATGATAAGGCGAAGTCAAGTCGCTTAAGTTCAGAACGGCGTTTATGCATCTGGAAGGAGGGCGGGAGATGGGAGTCAGTGCTAACATCACTGAAATGTTGTCCCAACATATTGGCCACCAGAGACGGGTCGCCCACAATGCCAGTGTTGGTATGGAGGACTGGGGCCGGCGTAGGCGCATGTTTCCCTGTAATCTTCCTGACGCGAGCCCAGACTTGCGGAACAGGTGTATCTGCGTTGATAGTAGAGGCATACGACATCCAGCTAGATTTTTTTGCAGAGCGGATTGTACGACGGAAGACGGCATTAGCCTGTTTGAAAAGAGTATACGCATCCCGCTCATATGGAGAGCCTTTTTTCCGACGGAAACTCTTCCACTTGGCTCTTTTATTGCATAAAGCCGAAGTGCACTGAGCAGTCCACCACAGTACACACTTAGAAGACATACTCCGAGTGGTGCGTGGAATACAAGTATAGGCAGCATGGAGCACAAACATCAGGAAACTGGTAAGCATGGCATCAGGGTCCGGGAAAGCAGGGGTCGGATTAGGCGGAACGGCGAGATCAGCGAAAGATGTCCAGTCGGCACGATCGAAACACCAACGGGGAGGGCGCGACACTGGGGAGTAAGACGTAGGGGAGAGGACAATCGGGAAGTGGTCAGTCGCACAGTAATCATTAAAGACCTTCCAAGTAAAATCCAAGGATAGTGTAGGGGAACACAGAGACAAGTCAATACATGAGAAGGTACGGGCGCCGCTATCAAAATGCGTAGAGGAACCAGTGTTTAAAAGAAATAAATCGTGCGTACGAATCAGAGCCTCAAGGGAACGACCTCGTGTATTAACGGTAGAGTCACCCCACAGGGAATGCCTGCAATTAAAATCCCCTAAAAGGAGGAAAGGTGGAGGTAATAGAGAAAGGATCCTGTTTAATTCTGGAACATCGACCGGGATCGAGGGGGAAAGGTATATGGAAACTACTGTAACCCAGCGTGAAAGAAACACTCTGGCAAGCGTGCATTTAAGAGAGGTACGGATAGTTAACGGAGACACTGGGACATCATGATGTACGAGGAGGCAAGTATCATACTGGGATTGGGCAGAACTTATATAGGAGTAAAAAGGTATTGGGGGGGGGGGGGGCATTAGATAAACGCGATTCTTGTAAGCTAATAACAAGTGGGCTAAACCTAGAGATAAGGTAACGAAGATCAACACGATGTGCTGCAAAACTACGAATGTTCCATTGTAAAATGGACATTAAAAAGACAAAAAAGATTAAAAAGAAGACGCATACAAGAGGGAAGAAAATACATACACTATATACAACATATTTACAAAATACAGTTAACACCGTGGGTGGAAAATATAGCCAAGAGAGGCTAACGATGGGAAATAATAGCAGGAATTGGGGAAGACGTTGAAGGGGAAGACTGGAAACCGGGGGGCATAGGGAGGTCTAACAGAGAAAGAGGAGAGGAAGGAGGAGGGCCGGAAGAGGTAGGAAGGACGGACGGCGGGTGGGAAGAGAAGGAGGGGGTAAGGGCAGGAGAAGGAAGAGGGGGAGGGTCAGGAGGAGGAAGAGGAGGAGGGCCCAGAGGAAGGCCAGAAGGGGGAGTGGAGGAAGAGGACGGGGCAGGGGAAGGCGGGAGAGGGGTAGAGGGGGTAGGATGAACTTCGGCATGAACGGTTGAAGGCGGTGGGTGGGAAGAACGGATAAATTCATCAATCTTAGGTAGGGTTCCGTAGGAGAAATCTAGGGACGCAGTGACGGGAGGAGGAGGAGACTGGACGGAGGGAGGAGAAAGGGAAACAGAAGGAGAAGTAGGCGACTTCTTCTTCTCGCAGGGACTTGAGCTCCGCACATCATGGAGACCACCCTTACGTTTAAAAGAGGAAGCGGGAGAGGAAGAACGGAGCGCAGGAGCCCGTTTGGTAGAGGAGAAGGGAAGTTTAGAGCGAGTAGGAGATTTGGGGCGACTAGAAGAGGAAGATGACGGAGAACGGGGGGGAGGCTTGGAACGGTGAGAGCGTTGAGGGAGACTAGAAGAGGAGGAACAAGGAAGAGAGCAAGATGAAGGGGCAGAAGTAGGAGAAGGACTGAGAACAGAGAAAGTGTTAGACAAAGGGACAGAAAAGGAAGAGACGGAAGGACGAACGGAGGAGACAGAAGAGGAGGAAGGAGAAAATCTGGGAGAAGCACTGGTAGGAGGAAGAGAGGCAGATGACGAAACTGGTGCGACCGGGGGGACGGAGGGAGCGGAGGCGGTGGAAGGAACTGAGGAACCAGAAAAAGGGGGGGGGGCGTGGTAGAGGGAGGCGAAGAAGAGGTGGGAGGAGACAGAGTCTTGGAAAATGACTGAGGGGTGAAGCCCAAGCGACGAGCCTCTTGGCGGGCTGCGGTGAGCGTAAGGTCGTGTCTCGCTTTGAGGACAGCAACCTCAGACTCGAACAGATGAACGGGGCAAATCTTAGAGTCGGCCGAATGATACCCGCGGCAATTAAGGCAGAACTGGGACGTTGACTGACATTCTCCAATGGCATGTCCGGACTGCGCACAGCGCGGGCAGAGTGGGCTCTCAGCGGCTGTACGGCAGAACTTCGCCGGGTGGCCGAAACGCCAGCAGCTGCGACACTGAAGTGGACGGGGAAGAGACGCAGTCACGGGGAGGCGAGTACCACCGACAATAACATGGGCAGGAAGGGAAAGTCCATCAAAAAAGATCTTGGCAATGTTAGCAGGATGGCGGCGAAGGTCGCGAGGAGGGATAGTGTAGCATACCACACTAACCACCTTGTGGTCTTGAGCGACAACGATGTCCTTGACGAGGTCGGCGCAATCCGCAAATGGACGACCCCCGAGACGGATGGAAGCGGGGATCAGGACAGTCCCCGTACAGGAGTTGAGTCGTTGATCTTTTTGAGCCGGGATGGGGGTGCCAGAACAATCGACGAACGAGGACATAGCAGTAGCCTGAAGTTCGTTTTGGACGGTAACAAGACGGGAGGCATCATGGCGGGAGTGGAAGGTAACGTCCTTTCCCACCTGTTGAAGGAGACGCAGGTGGAAGAGGAGGTCATCACCGGCTAGAGGCGCAGAATGCAGGGATGGAAAAAAAATTAGTAAAGGAAGGAGGTGCAAAGAGAGAGGACAGAGGGAGGACCGAGGAGCGAGGACGAGAAGAGGACGAAACTGGAGAAGAAGAGGAAAGAGAACGAGGGAGGGAGGGCAGAAAAGGGTCGAGGGTGACAGGACTAGAGGGAGAAGAGGAAGACACAGAAAGAACTACAGGAGAGGAGAGGAAAGCCTGGGTAGTGGAGGGTGGAGAAAGACGTGACAAAGACGGAAGGGTAGTAGAAGGATTCGGAACGGTAATGGACGAGAGGGACAAGCGATGATCGAGGGATATTTCAGCGGGCTGGTCGAGAGCACCCAAAACCATCCCCGACTCACCGTACTTCCGCGGTGAACCGGACTGACAGCCAGACAACAGACCCCCAAGTGGCAGGCTGCATGCCACAAGGGGCTCACTCACCGGAACCACTAAAGCAGAAGCCATAAACAGGGAAGAACAGGGAAAAAAGCATACGTCGTCACCATAGCAAGAGAAAAGGGGGTAAAGCATAGAAGAAGATACTGCGGTTACCAGGGGCCCCTGGCAACGAAAGGGAGAAAGACCTCCGCAGGGCCACGAAACCCAGAATGTGGCCAATTGAGATGGGACAGGTCTCGGCTTTGAGCTAGGGACCTTGTACAACCCGGGCATTTGTCCTGCAGCTTTGTCCCACGGAGAACGGGGCCGGCGTAGTCACCTGACACACTCACTGGGAAGAGAGAAGGGAGTCAGAAACCCCAAAGCAACCCTATAGTGCCTATCCTCCAGCAACGAGCCTTGCGAGCCCTGGCCGGCAGCACCTGTCGCCAGGTGGACTCTGCCAACTCAGCAGTGATTAGAGACACCAAGGCGAAGCCCTAAGGAAACTAGAACCTCCGAAGCAATTAAAGAGAAAGGAAGGAAGCAAACAGGGAAGACAACCGGAAGGGGAGGGACGGGACCACAAAAGTTCAAGGGTGGGAGACCGGCCTCTGATGGCTGCCCCAGGAGAAAGCGGAAGAGGGAAAAACGAAAACTAGAAAGGAGGAGAAAGAAAAGGACATGACAAAATTAGTTGGAGGCGATAGGGAGAGCGGCAAAGAACCTCGGCCGCTCCACCTACAAGCCCGGAAGCCCCCAAACGGCGGCAACGAGTCATGTGTCAAGGGGATCACCTCCCTATTCCTAGCTACTGCTTTCAAAATTCCTACAACCCTCCTCCCTTGTTGCACTCGGTCTTACACTTCGTCCTCCAAACTCCCATCTTTACTAATCACGTACGTTGCTCTAGTACATAAATGAGCGGACATTTTCCATTACCTAGCCATTCAATCTTATTTCACATTCTGTGACTGCAGTCCTTCCAAAGGCCATAACCATATTCTTGAAGACATTGACCACCACCTCATATTTCTTGCACAGTGCCAAACATATTTACCAAACACTGCAACTCTCACCCATCATCACTCAATAGAACTGTATCATCAGTAAATGGCAGCACAAGCAATGCTCACATACTTCCTTACCTTATCAGGGATACTCCAACATCCACAGCACTGTCTTGTATTTCTATCACGACTTGAATACTTGAAGATGTCTAGAGGTCGAGGCCTCACAGCCATGGTGCTCCACCGCTGCGCCCCAGTCCTGCGTCCCTTTTCTTAAGGTCCAGCTAGTCCGGGATTGAATTTGATGCCGCTCTGCAGAGCTGGGTGTATCCCGAGACTGGAGCTCGTCCGGGATATTTCTAAGAAAAATTTCCAGTTTGGTCTTAAACTTTTCTACTGAGCAGTCCGTGAGATTTCTTAACCTAACAAGTGCGCATGGGGGTAATTGAAAACGTCCCCCTGTGCTGACGTATTTGAGGTGTTTCCGTCACTAAAATATTCATTGTACCATTAATAGCATTAATACTTATCCATATGCACCTATTATGGGTTGATTATAAAGGTATTAACCTGAAACAACAATAAAACGAGTGAAAACAGCGTTTGGATGGTCAAAATCGGAGATATAGCCCGCGAGTTGTATAATGTATGGGTGAGGCAAGCTGCTTTCCCGCCAATTTCCCCCAAGGCCACTGAGACACAGTCAATCGATACTCTCTCTCTCTCTCTTGCATTCACTTGCTATCAGTGATGACCACACCCTGTAACCGGATTTCTAATGTTAGCACGAAAATATACCTCAGAATAAGGGAATAACAGGGAAAATAGGTGATAACTGAAGGAGAGGAGGACAGTGGGGAAGGAGGGGAGGTAGAGGACTGAGATTTTGCATGGCCCAGGGGCCAAAAAAAAATAAAATAAAATAAATATATTTTTTTTTTTTTTTTTTTCGATGTCAAAAGTTGATTTTTTTTTTCTCTGACTCTTAAGAGTCTCCCCGCAGTCCGCCGGGGGAACTCTTAAGAGTCTCCCCGAAGTTCCCGGGTTAAGCCCCTTCCACACGATCGAGCACTGCCCGTCGGGCACAAGGGAAATTTTCTATATGGGGCAAATTCAGCGGGCAAACGCAGTTGAGCGAAATCGTCCGGCAGTTTGCCGGCGGTCATTTGGTCATTTGGGCCTTCCAGGAAGGCCAAGTCGAACTGCCCGGCAGATTGCCGGGAGGAATGGGGATAAAGGGGCCCGTGGAAGGAGGGAAATAAATGTGTAGCTTGATCTTTAACCCATTCAATACCGGTAACATCCATTTTATTATATTCTGGCAATTATAATAAGTCTTTACACGGCTTAGGAAGGACGTCTACCCATTAAAAGTCTACAGACGATCTCAATTAATCCCTTTAGCTATCATATATCCTTTTAATCTTAATGCAATCGTCTAAATGTAGCTCAAAACAAATACAAAAATACTTCGCCGGTACAGAAGGGGTTAATAAATATATATATATTTTATCCTATTATACGGGTATCAATCAGGAAAATTTGGTGGAAGGTAAACAGGATGTAATGTGTGCAGTCACTTATTAAATGTCACTGATGGTATGACTTTAATGTTAGCTTCAGAATAAAGTATGGGGAGCGGCTCGCTGGTGTAGTGACTAGCGTCTTGGACTTCCACCCAGAAGGCCCAGGATCGCGCCCACGCTCGGCGCATTAAAGGTTTTTCACAAGCACCGAGTCGTTACCGTCCCTCATGAGCAAGGGGATGGGGTAGTAGTACAGGACCCCAATGGAAATATGCCTAATCGGCCTTATTGGGTTATCCTTAGCTGGCGCATGCGCTAGCTTTAAGAACTACAGTATATAAGTCCCCATTTATATTGATAATTAAGTTATTATTAGCAATATTATGAATTATTCCTATAAGTATGATGAAATATATTTATCTTAAAAAACGTTAGAATCGCAACGACGAGACGATTCCAAATATACCATAATCTTGAAGTCAAAATCATCGATTTACCTGGGCTTAATTAAACTCAGGCATTTTTGAGCATATGTTTTCGATTCTGGGCGAATGGCTGGTCGAAAATGCAATCTACGACCATGTATAGAAGCTGCTCGTCGAGAAAAATCGAATGGCACCAAGTATAATTCCCTAGGACTTATAGTTTGGGCTACAGAGGACTTTTAAAGTAAAAAACTGGTCATTTGGGCCCTTCTGTGAGGCCAAGTCAAATACGAAATCCTAAACTAATTATCCGATTTCAATTCTCCCTACCAATAAATGCTTACAGTGGCCGATAGAGGTGCTGAACGAAAAGGTTTACCGCGGTGCACTGTGGGAAATGGGCGACATCGCGGAGCTATCCACCCTCCCTCTCCTTCAACAATTCTATAATATATGCAGTTAGTAAAAATGTCTGTAGGGGACACATACTCTGGTCAATGCATACTGTTGTTTTATATATTTTAAAATCATCCATATTCATAAATAACTTATATTTACAATACAAAATCAGCAGGCATTTTCGCGCCAATTTTGTTATGATAATTAATCAGCTTATAATTATGTTTGTAGTCATTATCAGCTGCATATGGACTTTCCCTTTATTACTATACTGTATAACCACTTAGTGTAGTCGTACACTGGATAATAAAAACTTGTAGAATCACACAAAAATTGAGATAAACTGTGCATATCCTAGGTGTTGGGTATAGTGATGTCTACAGTCGTAGCTCTGGCGCTAGTTCAGAAGCGTCCACCAGAGGTCTCAAGGGAATTGTTGGTAGGGAGAATTCTGTTTGCGCCATTCGATTCAGCGTGTCAAAGTGAACTAATGGTTACAATTTTAACAAAATCCATACATAGATAACTCGTCTACGGAGTTTAAACTTTAAAATAGGCCTATTGGGCTTAAAAATTGGTCAAAATTAAAATGTATATACCGTTGGAATCGCAACGACGAGACGATTTCAAATATACCATCCGCAATTGCATTATTTGATTAATTTTATGTAAACTTAGGTTGGATCGTCTCACTATAAATCTCACCTGCAAGCACTCTTGATTGAGTACTTCGTATATTGCTCGACAAGTTTCAGGAATAATGCGAGACAAACTATGCTTGGATAATCTTTTAGTATACTGCAAATAAGTGTAGCTGCATCCATTTGAAACAAACATGAGGTGTTGCCTCCAGTCAAGCTTCTGCCGATATACACTCCCTCCTATTGGCATCTGCTTGGATATATAGGTTATATAACTGTCCTGTGATTATTGTTGTTGGGGACCATGGTGATCATACCGGACCCACTGACCCAGCCCTGCCGAGCTCCTACTCTGACCACTGGCAGACTTTGACTGGCCAATCACTGCCCGGCTGCCGTGTGGACAACTGCAAGCGTGTTTAACAGACTTTGCCCGGTGAAGGGGCACAGCCCGCCGGACACTGCTCGATCGTGTAGACGGGGCTTTAGTTCCTTTGGTAGGCAGTTGAATATTTTTTCTCCATTGATGCTGAAGCTGGCTCCTAAGAGGGTCTTTACTCTTTGGGGTGCCTGGCTGGGTATACGTGTCCTCCTTTCACACTGCCGTCCAGCACGGTCAGTATAGTGTGGCACTATGCCTGCAGATTCAGATGGATTTGGCACCAGTCCTTCTAAAATCTTCCACTCATATATCGCGATATATCTTTCTCTTCTTTGTTGCGAATACATTTTGAGGCTTTTTAGTCTGCTCCAGTAGTCTGCTTCTTTCAGTACTCTGATTTGGCGTGTGTAAGAACGTTGGACTGCTTCCAGTGCCTGGATATCTGCAACCTCATGGGGTGACCAGAGCTGACTACAATAGTCCAAGATGGGTTGGACCAAGGCTCTCCACAAAGTTGCAAGACATTCTTCGTCTCTGGTATGAAATGTTCGACTCCAGCCATGTATATATTGAACAGCCATGGGGACATCACTCACCCCTGCTTTAATCAAACATTCAGATAAAATACTCAATGTTTATCATTTATATGCACTGCTGCCCTTGCACCCTCATACATGCTCTACACTACTCCCATGCAGCTACTTGCCATCTACTCCATAATATTCTCAGTACTGTTCATAGGCTTAAATTTCATATCAATTATGTCACAGTCTTTCTCCAAGGCCATGAAGGCAGCATACAGCTTCTTTTCATGCTCCAGATACTTCTCTACAATGCACCTCAAAGAGAAAGCTCTGGTCTACACAATCTTTCCTTCCTAAACCCACCCTGCTCCTCAACAACCCATTACATCTCTCTCACCATCCAACAGTATACTTATCTACAGTACTATGCTTTGGAGACATATCCCCCCTGTGGTTACCACACACTTATCTCTCCCCTTATACAGGGGTACCATTATTAAGCGAATTTCCAGTTTTCAGGTATTCTTCCTTTCTCCCAAACTAATCTACACATTTACCAGATCCATTCAATCACTACCTCACCTCCTTACTTCAGCATCTCGCCACACACTCAATCTATCCCTGATGTTTTATCCATATTCACCCTCTTGAAGCCTCGCACACTTCTGATCTCCTGAACTCCACTGCTTTTCTTCTTCTCCTCTCATTCCCCATCCAACTATATTTCCATCTCCTTTGATGTAGAGCTACTTATTACTATGTTCAGTTCACAGTCAGTCAGCCTAGATTCTGCTATATCAACCATATTGTTTTAAATTGATATTAAGGAGGTTGTAAATAAAAGACAGTTCACGAGGTAAATCATTATTTTCACAGAATAGTAGCACAGAACCATCTCTATTCAGACTCATTTTCATTGTATAGGATCCTGGAAAATAATTACCTTCTTATAATATTATAAATGATTTATGCAAATATAAACTTACAAATTGTAGCAATACATTAACTGCCATGTGTCGTCGTCAGAATAAACAAGACTTAAGCACTAAGGTCAGGAAGACTAGACTGTTTTTTAGTCTGACGTACAGTGTTAAGGCTTGTAAAAATGCCCAAATGTTTGAATGTTCATAACCCTACATAGAGAATAATGTTGAATGTACTGTATTTAATGACTGTTTGTGCATTGGCCTACTGCATATTTGGAAATTTATCTCACAGGCAAAAGGTTTAACCCCAAAAACAAGGCGGGGCCCAACCCCGAAAGGGGTTGAAATAGGGGAGCTATCCCCCCGCCAAAGGTGGCTTTCTAGGGCCTTTCCTAGCTGATGCGGAGAGGATTGGGTTCTAGTCATGTGGTGATGGGCTGGTCGATCAGAGTGAGAACTGAGCGATCTCTGCCATACCCATAGCTTACTCTGACTGTTTCTTTTACTTATATATTTTCTAGATCTCAAGTGACGGCGTCTTTTCCGTGGATTGACCTCCCAATCTACCAAGATTGGAAGCCAAAGCATCACATTTTTCCTTTGCCCCTCAACTTTCTCTTCATAATTGCTGAGGGGCACAGGGCCCTGGGTGGGGCTTTGGTTTCCCGGGCGTTTCCGCACCCTCCTCAGCTCCCTGCCATGGAGTGGCTTCGGTCACCCAGGCTTTATTGTGGTCTGTAGGGGCTCTCGGCTATGGCCTTGGCCTTGCTCGGGGCCTTGGGGCTGTTCGGCTAGGCAGCTTTGGGAACAACAACAACCACAACAACCCCATAGCCCCAGGAGACGTCAATAAACGTGCACACTTCCTTCTGCGTTTTTATTCCTCGAGTGGCATCTGGATGGGGAGACTCCCTCACACAGCTTTAGTGAGTCTGCCCACAGTTGAGGAAGGTTGTTCCTAAAAACTCTCTTGTTATTTTCACCCTTGCCAGGCATTCTGTGTTCTTTGTAAATAATGTTCGACTCCCCAGAAAACCATGTATTCAATTCATCCTCATGGGTGGATCAAGCAAGCTACAGAGGAGCTTGTGATGTCATAGTGCAGCATGGATATCAATCTTCATCATATGCTACTTATTTTGTTATCAATACCTTTGCTTTAAGGAGAGAAATTGAGTTTAAAATTATGAAAACATTAAAAAAAAAACAGGGTTTGTGAGTTAAATCTGCCTACACTCATAATGTATCTTGACTTCTTGTATTCTGTCTAACCCTAGATAACATTATTATGCTCAGGAAAGGGATGATTCAAGGTGCTTTAGTCACCGTCACATTACTGTATTAGGAATTATACTGTCTGGAGAAAGAAAGATACCGTACTTGGATAGTCATTGACTTGCAGGTAATAAATAATAAAACAGCATCCTGATGTTGAATATGAATATGCCTGGAATGCCACAATGAGAGACTTTCATAAATTAAACCAGCAGATGTCATCACCAAGCTAACAAGTACAGCCATGGGTTTTAATACTTCTGGCATTGTGATTCATGAGTTCACTTGTTTAAATCCCATATATATATATATATATATATATATATATATATATATATATATATATATATATATATTTTATGGATTCACAATTGCTGAAACAAGAAAACTCCATACCAATTATGGTGGTGATATCTGTTTTTATATTTTGTTTTTAGTTTTGAAAGTCCACCATTAGGACTTAGGACTGAAACTGAATTTCTTATGGATAACTTAGTCTTTTAAAGTGTATGTATACATGTCTGTAGGCCTATTCTGGTAAAAGAAGAAGATAATTAAAAAGTTTTATGTGAACAAAACAAAAATCACTGGATAAAATATAATAAGCCTATACAATATCATATAAGCTTATTCTTTTTTGTTGGAGTGAAGTGTTGACATCTTAAGATGGATATGAAAAATGATGACAGGGTAAATGCAGTTTCTAAAAGTAATTGAAGAATTCTGAAACAGAAATAAAGAATAATTAGTGTTTGTGCGCCATAAAGCTAGTAGGCTTTGTCGCATATCACAATATTCTACTGTATATACAAATCTTATCATATACAAATTTGAAAGTGTTATTTTATCTTCGTAAGAAATATTATTTGCTTAACCCTTTCGCTGCGGGTGACGTTCTGGAACGTCCTGGCAACTTACAGCAATTTCCAGGCTTTAAAAGCCTGTAAAAACCGTAAAAATAGTGTCAGTGGGCGGGAGCGTGAGGGGCCCACCTCCGACCCTCAGAGCACCGAGCGGCTCACTGAGGTTGACTGTGTCTCGCGCGGGTCTCTCTCTGTGTCTCCCAGCAGTGTAGCCAAGCGAGCGAGTGTTACATAATAGCGGGTTTCCCGCGTTTCACTGGCACCACTGCAGGTGAACCAGACCACGTACGGGGCCCGTTCTGGTGTCATTTTGAAGCTATTCTCGCTTAGTTTTCGGCAGAATACACTTCATTTAATGCAGATGCTTGATTTATCATTCAGGAGTACCTGAATATGCCCTAAATAGCCCAAAAATGGCCGCAGCCAAAGGGTTAAGAATGGTAATTTTATTATTTAATTTTCAATTGTTATTTTCACTTCTACCATTGGTGCTTGGGAAAAAAAATACTCGTCTTAGGTATTTCATTAAGTGTCAGTTCTTCCAGAGAAATTCACTAGCACTCAGAACATTTTAACACAGACAATTACCCCAGAAGGGATGTTACAAATGTCTGCTAACTCGTTCCTATTTACTGCTAGGTGAACAGAGACATTGGGTGTGAAGAAACTGCCCAAACATTACACTTGCTTGGGTCAAGCATTAGCCCTCTTGGTTGTGAGCCGAGCATGCTATAAAAAAAAAATTATATATATATATATATATATAAATATTGTGAGGATGAAGTTGCTTTGACTTTACTAGGATCACATGCATATACAGTATGTACTCCAATTTTGCGAGAAATTGGTCGACATTGCAGGCCGCAAAACTGGAATTCGCAAAATTGGATTAACCCTCCAGCCCCGGCTACGCATTACATAAATATTCCCCGAAACCCGGGTGTTTTGGCCGAAAAACGTCTAGGCTAGGCTACCGTATATTTGTTATTCTTACTGCTTCCCGCATTCCCGCGCATCCCCAAGCGTAGCTGTGTTATTTACCTGTAGAATGGCGTTAAGTAGAGCTCTCTAAGTCAACTGGTTGAGTTGCGATGATGATTTCATTGGAGATAACTTTATGGCAAAAACAGCCACTTTACACTACTTTTCGATACTTAACAACAACATACAGGCACACACGAACAAGCGACGCTCTCCTTTTTGTGGCCGGAGATGCGGGGCGTCGGTCCAGCCGGCTGTTGTTTACATGCGTCGGACGGACGCCTCGCACACGAAGCTCACAGGCTTTCAACCACTGGGCGTTCAAGAGCCCTTCCGGGTACCTGTTATATGCTTTTTTATGGGCGTTCAAGAGCCCTTCCGTGGTGTAGGGGTTAACTAACCTTATGGGGAAAAATTAATATGGTCGACATTTCATCAGTGATGGTCCAATTTTTCGTGATTTCCGTCATTGATTTGCTTTGTTTGTATTTACCTAATTGTATTTACCTAATTGTAGTTTACAGGAGTTGAGCTAAGCTCGTGTTGTCCCGTCTCTCGGTCTACTTTTTATCCAATTTTTTCTTGAAAATATGGATATTCCTTGCCCCTACCACCTCCTCCTCCAGCCCATTCCATTTGTCAATACATCTATAGGGGAAGCTAAACTTCCTGATATCGTTCTTCCAGGTAGGTCTTTTTACTTTGTAGCTGTGGCCTCTAGTTATTCCTGTATCCATAATTAATATATCCTCCCTATCCAGCCTCTCCAGCCCCCGGGTGCATTTGTACATCATTATCATGTCTCCCCTCTCTCTCCTCTCTTTTAGACTCGGTAGATTTAATTTGTCTAGTCTCTCTTCATATGGCAGTTCTCTGAGACCTGGAACCAATCTAGTAACTGCTCTCTGGATTCTTTCTAACTTGTGAATATGCTTCTTTAGATGCGGGGACCACACCACTGCTGCATACTCCAATCTTGGTCTAATCATACTCTTCATAATTTTCACTACCATGGTCTCATCCAAGTACAGTAGTTCAGAGCAACTTTCATATTCCCGGCCATTGCATACATTCCGCTAAAGAGCTTGTTAATATGTTTCTCTGGCGACAAATTATCTTGTATAATCAACCCTAAATCCTTTTCTTTTTCGGCCTTGCTAATTATATTATCTCCCATCCTGTACTCCCAATTTGGTCTATTCACACTTCTTCCCATATTTAACACATGGCATTTACTTATATTAAATTTCATTTTCCACTTGGTGCTCCATTCGTATATTTTATCTAAATCCCCTTGCAGCTCCTCACAACTACTTTTATTTGTTATTTGTCTCATAATTTTTACGTCATCTGCAAACATTGACATGTAGGAGTTTATGCCTATCGGCAGGTCATTCACGTACATAAGGAACATGAGAGGTGCCAACACAGATCCCTGCGGCACACCACTCTCAACTTTCCGCCACGATGAGTAAGTTCCTCTAATGTTGGTCCTCATTTCCCTATCTGTTAAATAGCTCTCCATCCATTTCAGCAAACTCCCCCTGACACATCCTAGCGTCTCAAGCTTAGATAACAATCTCTTATGTGGTACCTTATCGAATGCTTTGGAAAGGTCTAAGTAGACGCAGTCCACCCATCCGCCTCTTTCTTGGAGTACATCTATCACCCTACTGTAATAACATAGCAAACTGGTAACACAAGATGTCCCTTCTCTGAATCCAAATTGCTTTGGGGTTATTATCTTCTTTCTCTCCAACATTTTCATCCATCTCTTCCTAATTAGCTTTTCACAAATCTTGCATACAATACTAGTAAGTGAAACTGGTCTATAGTTTAGAGGGTCCTCAGGGTTTCCATTCTTGTATATCGGAATGATATTAGCTCTTTTCCATTCAACAGGAACCTGTCCTTTATCTAAGGAAGCTTGAATTATGTCCCTCACTGGCTCCACTAATTGCTCTGCACACTCCTTTAAAACCCAGGCAGACACTTCATCCGGTCCCATAGCTTTCATTACTTCAAGTCCTCTCATCGCAGATAACAGCTCATCTCTAGTTATTTCAATCTTACTAAGACCACTCTCCAGTACTCCCGCCTGTGGTTTGTCAAAACCTTCCTCTCTAGTAAAAACTGACCCCAATTTGTTATTCATTACCTCGCACATGTCCGATACATTTTCATACGTCCTAGCATCAACTCTTAATTTAGTAATTTGTTTCTTTACCTTCAACTTACTGTTTATATTTATAAAATAATCTAGGATCACTTTCACATTTATTTACTATGTTCTTCTCATAGTTCATTTTAACTTGCCTAATTATGTTAACATATCTATTCCTCTCCTGTTTATATTTATTCCGATTACTCTCAGTGTTCCTTCTTCTTAATCTAGCCCAAGCTGCATCACGCCTACCCAAAGCTCTTTTGCATTTCAAATTAAACCAATCTTTCTGCTTAGTAACATTTCCAGTTTTATATCTTGGGACAAACAGATTGGTTCCTACTCTATAAATTTCGAGGAATCTACTATATTTACCTTGTACGTCCTGTTCCTTCAAAATAAGATCCCAATCTACTCCCTCTAAATATCTTTTCAAGGATACATAATCAGCTTTACTATAATTTAATCTGTCATTTATGTAGCTATTGTCTAATCTATTGGCATTACTCGAGGTCAACTTCCATTTTAGTAATAGGTGATCACTTTTACCTACAGGACATAGATAGTTTATATCACTAATTTCGTGAGGATCCTTTGTAAAAATCAGATCGAGTTTAGAAGGTTCGTTATTACCCCTCATTCTTGTATTTTCCTTCACATGTTGTGCAAGTACATTTTCCGTAACCAACTCCACTAGCCGACTTCCCCAAGATCTCTGATTTGGCCCTGCATCTCCCGATTCCCAATCAACCTCACTACAGTTGAAATCTCCTACCAAGATCAATCGATTCTTCCTTAAAAGCAATCTTCTCAACGACTGAATCATATCCTCGACCATCTCCTCAAACTCCAACTCCCTCCATGTACACACATACATGTAATTATACATCCCACAATAAAGAAAAATACAGAAAAACATAAGACATTATCATTATCCTTGAGAAAATCAAATTAAATGAGCAATTGAGCATTTACCTAGACTCGAAAGATGGCTGGGCTTGCGGGGATGGAGGGAGGGTGTCCGAGGCTTGGGTGGCCCGGCCACCCCTCCCCCCCCGAAAACTAGTGCGGAAAGCCCCACTTTCTTACGGCACCACCCGCAAAAGTAGAGTTACATCGCAAAATTAGGTTTTCATAAAAAATTGGTTAGTGGAGTCTCGGTCGCAAAATTGGTGTTTCGCAAAATCAGAAAACGCAAAATTGGAATAAGTACTGTATATATGGGCCCAATAAGAGTCAATACAAATGGTACTGTCTTTACACTAGTTTCAATAAAATATTCAGTATTACATTGAATGCTCACCTGGGTCCTGGGCTATGAGAGAGCTCGTAGTTGCTGCAGCAGACTGTCTATGGTCATACCCCCTCCTAGCACTGACTCCACATGGTCCTCTGTCTGAATGCCCCGGTTTTCAGTGTAGGGAAATCCTGGCCATGGAGAACTCCTAGTAGCACCTACAATATTATGTCTGTTGTGTCCCACTGCCCCACAAGGTATAACTTTAGCATGAGGAAGGTGATAAGATGTGCCATTTTCTGAAGTGGATCTATGTGTGTACGTTGCCCCGTTTATCGAGGCAGGTCTGTGGGTTTGTGAGATAGGATAAACATTGCCATTTTCTAAAGCACATCTGTGAGGGGGATTTGGGATAGGGTAAAATGTACCATTTTCTGAGGAACGTCTAAGGGGAGGGTTTGGGACTGAGTAAACTGTATCATTTTCTGAGCCACGTCTTTGGGGTGTATTTGGGACAGGGTAAGCTGTGCCATTTTCTGAGGCACGTCTTAGGAGTGTATTTGGGACAGGGTAAGCTGTGCCATTTTCTGAGGCACATCTTTGTTGGGTATTTGGGACAGGGTAAACCATGCTATTTTCTGAGGCTGGTCTATGGTTGCATGGGGTAGGATAAGCATGGCCATTTTCTAAGGCTGGCCTATGGGTGGAAGGGAGGGGATAAGCCGAGCCATTTTCCAAATAAGGTCTATGAGAAGGTGGAATGGGACAAGCTGCACCATTTTCCAAGGGTGATCTGTGGGTGGGGGGGACAGGTCTGTGTGTGGGGTGTCTGACAGTGGGGGGTCCGTTGGTGTATATAAGAGTGACGTGAGTGCCAGAGTAGTACGAGGGCCCACCACCACCGGGACCCAGCCGCACAACACTGGCTCGGGGCGGGGGTACGGCAGCAGCAGCAGCATGAGGCCAGGGAGGGGTCGCTGCCTCTACATGACCACTCCACACATTTTGGTCTGAAAATGTCATCAGTACAAAACTACAGTCGATTGTACTTCATATAGTCCCCCTCATTCAAACTACAAAAAATCCCCATTTAAAATTACATTCCTGAAAAACAAAACTAAAACTTAAACAACTTCAAGTGAAGCCATTATTATATTTTTTCTTGCAATTGATGCAGATGCAATCCCTGCACAAGAGCAAGACTAGGGTTGGTGTCCTGATGTTTAAGGGACTTCAGTGGACAGTTGCCATAAATTTCTAGACCAACAGCACTGTCATCTGCCAGCAATACACACTGGCTGGCCTGAGCCTTGAACCTTCAACCTCTCGGTTTGCAGGCCAGTGCTCTACCAACCGCGTTATGGCCTGTGGCAATTATGCACCATTTATATTTAATTTCTAACTTAATAATGAAGCATAGGCACTTTCAAATTAATCTTGTTCTCTAATCAAAGATCAATGTAATAATGAAACTACTTAAATTGCAGGAGACCTTGAATGAGGAGTGCCTATTCTGATGTTTTTTACTCAATAAGTATATATATTTAAATTTCAACTTACAGTATCAGTACAGTATTGCAATATTTTTCTATTCAATTTTGTAAGGTCTTCTTTGCGACACATTTTCAACTCCTTGTCAATTTGGGTATTGTTTAATTTGATGTTGGTGTCTTAACTTTCTCAGCGTTTTCTGCGTTTATCTTGTGTCGTCCCAGTTTTGGTTTGTTTATTTTGCAAGTTTAACATTGTAAATTCTATTACTGGCTTAGGATAAAAAACTATCCAAGTCAGTGAAAGTTCTGATCTATTATGCACTTAAAATACTAAATTAATATACAGTAGTTCATGTGCCTTCAGTACTTTGTGGTATACAGTACTGTACAATGATCTTTTACACTCACACCTGATCAAGTAGTTAATTAATTTTACACAATGACTGAATTGGGCTTGAAGTATTTGAATGATCTCTGATAATGCATGCAGCCTTTTAATATAAAAATTGTTGACAGTTAACTGTGTTCAATAATGAGTTATGTGTGTAACCAGAGCATTGACTTAAACTCTCATCAAAGAACTTTGTGGGGTGAACGTAGGCTACTTTATTTCAATATAGCTACAGTATTTTAGATTTCAAATAATTTAAATGTTCTTGTTTTAGTCTTTAGTAATTAAATGATTCTCAATAATTACAATACTTGTGTTAGCCGTATACAAAAATGTAATATAATTTTATGCTAAAATACTCCTAGACTATACTTACCAGTATATTCAGAAAATTTTAGTAAAACATTCTACTTAACACTAATAGCTAATAAAATTATCATCAATAGTTGCTAATTATCAAACTTGATCAACATATAATATTTATCCAATTATTTTAAAATATAATTGCACATATTCTTTGATTCAAATATGTATTGCAATCAGTTACAATATAGCCTAATAGTATTTGTATGTTAGTTTAATTAATTATACAGTAGTATAGTACTTTGTAACTAATCAGTTTCACATCAAAGCAGGTTATTGTGATTATTAATCATTCAATATGTGCACTGGGTTAATTAATCAACAAACTGTATTAGTGGTTACTTACTACGATATCTTGCGAGATGCATCCATAATTACTGGGTTAGTTTGGGATATAAGAGAGTCATGCATTGTATAAATAGTTTAATCATGTTAACACAATACAATAGTCTGTATACATTTGCTATCATACAATATAACCCTTTCATGAATTATTGAACACTTTGAGATGTAACTCTGTCTTCCTATTATATAAAGTTGAAATTAGTTTCCACAAGTAAGCAAACTATGATATTTACTTGCTCTTTGAAAATGGGGGATGACTTATTGAGTATTCTATAGAAGGGGTTGAGCGTTATTCACAGCCCCTCCCTGGAGCATCGGTCTTCTCAAGCAGGCGACCCAGATGGACACTTAGCTCCCCGGCACTCTCTTAACCTTACATTAACTTCCAAACCATTGTCTTCATTAGACCTCAAGTTTTAAGTGTTCTTTTGATACCACCACCAATATATCCTATCATGAGAGAAAATTATCTAGTACAAGTCTCCCTCACTATCCGATGACCCAATTAACCATATAATTATAAGTTTGTAGGTGTTTGGGTTTGGGTTTTGGCTGGTCTGAGAACGCATCCCCATTTACCCCATTAATTTTATGGTTCGCTGTATGATTTTTTCTATTTAAGATCGGGTTTTCCGGAACGTAATCCAATCGTAAATCGAGGGAGACCTGTATTTCATTATTTGGATGTTTTTCTGTAGGTACCACCACCAATTGATCCTATCTTGATATACCCGGTAAACAGCGCTTGGTTTCAGTCTTTGATGTTTTCTTTAGGTATCACCACCAAATTACCCGAACAAGACACAAAGATATCTTGTTTTTTATGCTTAATCCGTCATGGTACTATCCTGCACCAGACTAATTTCGTCATTGGGTTTTAATGATGATTTTAATTGTAATCTTGTGTGCCTATATGTATCTACTGTTCCATGGAACATATTACAGTGACACAACATTGCTTAGGAGGTCCAAATTTGGTCTACTGCTTGAGAAGTGTTTTGGGGTGAAGTACAATTTACTTAGTGCCAAGAATATTGCCTGTTATTAATAATTAAGACCATAGGGGGTAAGATAGGATGGGAGAGGAATAGAGAAGGACAAATGGAGGGGAGAGGAAAGGAGGAGGACAAGAATACGGGGAAAATAAAAGAATAGGGAGGAATTTTGGATGAAGAGGAAACTGGTGGACATAGAGGAGACTGGCGGACATTATTTTCTAACCAAGGGCTTGACACTTCAGGGAGGGGTTAGGTGAGGAAGGAAAGGAAGGGGGCAGGACATGACAGCTGGAGATACAGTACAACGTGGGATAAAACACGAGTTTGTTAATCTTTCCTCGGGTAAAATCGTCGGGAATGATGCACCTAAGGTCTAATGTGGGCAGCTTAACCCCTTGAGGATTATGAGGATTATGATGTGTTTTAATAGTTTATTCTGGCTATCATTAAAAGATTTTATTCACCTTAGGAAGGATCTATGGGTGCCAGAGGCATACCTCTAATGAAGTTGGTTTTGAGTCCTTAACTTCCTCGAGATCTTTCCTAAGTTGCATAAAATTGTCTAATAATAGTCTGAATATAATGAGTAAACACGTCCTCGTATCCTGAAGGGGTTAATTATTATTATATTATTTTTTTTTTTTGGAGTAAATGAGAAAAGAGTGGACTTGTTTATAATTAGTGAGTGTGTTTAGTGAGGGTGTCCCCACATTAAGAGTTGGTGGTGAGGGAGAAGTGACACGCGAAGAGTAAGGGGGAGTAATAGAGAGGGGAGGGGGGGGGGGGGGGGAGTCATAGAGAGGTGGGAAGGGGGGGCACCTTAAGGTATTGCTTAAACACTCCCGCAGATTATGATGTACAATAAATATAATGCTAGTTTTAATGTAGTGAGATGATGGTGAAAAGGAAATTATACATGAATATGCATCTACCTTTCACAAAATACTTCAAAATGAGGATCAACAACGTGCTATTACTGTACTATTACGATTAGTTTTGGTTTCACAATTTAAGATTTAAAGTTTTGAAGTGTTGTTTTTTTTACAAACGAGCTAAAAACCCACACTGATGACATATTTGATAAGACATATACACTCGGGTTGCATCAATGTGAACTTTGTCTGAAGCCAAATAAAATATTGCTGAAAATGTAACTGAATAAGTGTCAATATTGATGAACAGAGTGGAAATGGTGTAATAATGAACTGTAACAAATTAATTACAATATTTTGTTTAAGTAGCATAACAATCAAGTCCAAAAGCATTGGACTAGAATAGCCATATACATGGCCAAGTCCTAACTTATAAAGTCTAGCATTATATACATTAAGTAAAAAGTTAACCTTAAATAAATTACAATAGTAATACTGTTCCTTAATTATGTATCTGGTGTCAAGAAATAAGTTAAGCATTATTATTCCAGCTGAACTGGTGTCAACTAATGAGTGAGATGGTGATCCGTCAGTTCAACCCCCGGTCAACTCATTCCATTCACATATTTAGGAGAGGTGTAGGTTAGATTAGGTTTGATTTGGGTGGGCTAGGCTTGCTTAAATTATTCTAAGTAAGGTTAAGTTATGAGGTGGGGTTGAATTGAGCGTGGGTTGAGTTGACGTGGGACCTGGCGAGATGAGTGTGAGGTGGTGGTGGTAGGTGATGGGGTGAGGTGGTGGTGGTGGTGGTGGTGGTGGTGGTGGGTGTCCTGGTGTGACCTCAGAGTGCCGACACTGGGTCACACTGGGTCGAGAGAGGCAGGTGGCCCCGGCTAGACTATTCGATGTCTACCATATGAAATTGAGCCATTTTAAAGAGTATTCATAGTACAGTACGGTGTCACAGTATAGTACAATGCCATAGTACGGTACAATGCCAAAGTACAGTACAGTGTCACAGTACAGTGCCATAATACAGTACAGTGCCATAGAACAGTACAATGCAATAGTACAGTACAGTGCCATAGTACAGTACTGTGCCATAGTACGTACACAGTGCCAGGAGCGCTACACATAATGATTGTACGAGCCTCTAAAGGAGGGTAGCCATCTGCCAGTCTCTTGAGGATATCCATCAGAGAGTGAATGTCAAAAGGACACTCACTAAAGTTGAATTTACTTAGACAACGTCTAAACAACACGAAAAGAAATGTACACCATTGTTACCAAGACATGTAACAAGTGAAAATCAACAACAGCTTTCCTAGATACAGGGCCCGAATACTCAAAGCATTTACGACGTCGCATCTCACTGTGACCGTCGCATCTTGATAGCCGGCGTAGTAACTCACGCATCAACAATACCGAAAACACGTCATAACTGGGTATAATATCTTACAAATGCCTAGCTTTTTCAGAATATGGATAAGTTATGACATTGTAAGCAAGAGATAAGCTGCGACGCCTCAAGTTCATTACGACTCTAGCCACGTGGTAACTTCTGAGCGCTCTGAGTGTCCGGGCCCAGGTGTATTGGATATATTCTGGCAGGGAGGTGTGGGTGTGGCTGCCTCTGCCTGCTGACCCTCGAGGCACTGGCACACTAACGCTTTACCCTGCAACTTTCTGTCATCAACTTTGTTCTGGCACCATTTTGGAGTTGTTTTGGTATGGGAAGTAGACAACAGGTAGATTAGTTTATGTGGCTGACTTCTTTTAATACTATTTCAGAAGCTGTCAAGCCATAGATGGTAAAGACTGAAAGTAGATCACATTGCTGGTAGGTGGCTAACATCCACTAAATCTTTTCAGTAATTCAGAAGCTACCAAACCAGAGATAGCGAAGAATGTAGGTAGATTTACTTTAGGTGGTTGAATTCTTATCAAACTTTTATTACGAAGCTGCCAACGACGGCAGAGACTGCAGGATCTGAGGTGACTGAACTCTTATACAACTCTAATCCCGAAGCTGTCAAATCAAGGTTGGTGAAGAAAGTTGAGGTGAACCTCGCTGGTGTGCCCAAGCCTGGAGCCAGCCTCCGGGCCGCCCACAAGCTACACACACACACAGTAAAGCAGAACACAGAGCCGGGCCTCGTCTTATTACCTCTTTCTATGCTAGTATAAACAGCACAACCTTATGTCAAGTATAAAATGGCCGTACAAAGTCTCCTCAACCTGATGTCTAGATAAATTTAATAATTTTTATATTCTTGTCCATACTAATACTATTTATAATGAAATTCTAGGTTATACCGTAATTAGAAATAGTTAATATCTGCAGCATACTCATGAAAAAATAAGTATTCATAGTTCTCTTCCTTTAGAATTCTTAACTGCTGTACAGAGTACAAATGTTACACTGCTTTGTAGAGTAGTTCACGGGAGAGTGAGACAATTATTAGCAGCTGCCAAGAGTAGACATGGCAGGCCTCTTTATATATCAAACTACAATGTTCAACATATACAGATTCAGGAGTGCATTACATGAGCAAAGTAGAATTAAATTTAAATTATTTAGTTGCAGACAATATGCAGGTTATAGAGGTGGAAAGACTAATTTTGTTATTGTAGAACGGGTACCCCAGCTGGGCCAAGGTTCTCATCATATCACTTTATATACTCCCCAAAGAAAGCACATTTGCTGGAATTATAACATGTCTTTCAAGATTGTATGTTGTTCAATGTTTCTTAGGTTCTGTATTTTATAAAACTCTGTAGTGGAATTCAAACGTGTCTTTGAAGATTAATATGTTGTTGAAAGTTTTAAAGTCCTGTAATTTCTACTGGAGAATCTTTGTAGTGCAAGTTTGACACAAGAAGAAAGCAACACCAGGAGCGTTACTACTAAACAAGCAGGAGATGCAGTCAAAGCATAGGAACTATCTTGTCAATCTATTTCTTCATTTAGAACAAGTCGACAGGAAAGCAAACATGTCTAGAGGTGATTTTGAGCACTCAGGATCCAAGAGAGGCGGAACGACGAACCTTAGACGCTTTCCAGGAGCGCCACGAACCTTTAAAGTCTGGGTGATCCATAGGGGGCACGGTTTCAGTCACATTAGGACATGAGATTGAAATTGTATCCCCTATGGATCATTCATTCTGTAAAATGTATGTACCGTATGTATGTATGTATGTATGTATGTATGTATGTATGTATGTATGTATGGAGCGCAGAATGCAAAACACAGATATCCGGAGGTACGTTCACGCCAACAAGCCCGTCACAAGACCTCAGTTGGGACTTCTAAACCATCTCGAAAGACTTTACAGCATCCAAGCTTTGTTACGCTATCAAAAGCCTTTCTGTCGTCATGTAATTCGAGTTTTACACTATGTTAGGTTACGGTAGGCCACTGAGGCTTCATGTAATCCAAGCTTTATATTATGTTATCTTTATGTTAACTTGTGTTATATTGGCTTTATGGTAGGATGGATCATAACAAGGGAAGTTTTGCTTATTTTTGAGTGAATATTTGGCGGTACTGCTAGGTTCGGCCAGCAGCAAGCTACGAGGGGAAGGGAGACGGGAAGGGTCACCGCTTGCTACTCTCTAACCTTAAGAACGAAAAAATTATGATTTAAAGAGTATCTTGGAGCAGACATTGCTAAAGTAAGCCTATTGACTAATAATTGACTAGCAACATTATTTGGCACTGAATGTTAACTATTAAAGGTGTTACACAACTATACACACATAAAGAGAGAATGATGCGTCATCAATAGCCTTAAAGATTAAAAGAAGTTTAATGTAACAAAACATCTTGAAAAGATATATTCATTGCTTTAACATTAGTATTCTTATATGAATTATTATATATTCTACTCTTTCCACCAAAAATATAAACTTGTTTACTACATAATGTATGGTTAACATTTGGCGGGGTCATGTGTGTGGTCAGAGAACAGAGGAAGAACCAAGAGATTATTAGACTTATTAGTGCTGTCGGAAAATATTTACAACAATCCTGTGATGTGTACTACCACTGCATGTAGTACCTCACTGTACACTACCAGTACAAATGTTGACAAGAATTGACAATGGTAAGGGGAAATTTGAGATCCTTTGGTGAATTGAGTTAACTTGTATTTTAAGAGAGAGAGAGAGAGAGAGAGAGAGAGAGAGAGAGAGAGAGAGAGAGTGAGAGTGAGTGAGTAAGTTCTCTTTCCACATTTTATGCAACAATGGTAATATGAAAAGTGTTCATCATTTCCATTAGAGCTTTCATTACAACATACTGTATATTAAAAAACCTACTATCAGTATTAAATCTGGTTCCCAATGTTTACATGTAGTATATTATTGGGTTGCTCCTGATACTCGGCTCTGATAATAAAGGCCGGTAGACACACTCAGTTAGCCTGTCAAGTCTTGGTACCATACAGCCCAGTTCGAGCGTGCATGGGGGTGGCTTGATGGTTTGTGCAGGTCTCACAGGCTTGCACAAACCGACAAGCCTCCCCTCACACGCTCAAATTAGCTACAAATTGACCAGTACAATGTTGGGCCTGGTATGTGGAGTACTGGGAGTGTGTTCTGGCCTTAATACCCTCCTGCCCCTTCTACAGTGAGCTCCTTGAGTACTGGTTGGCTTACACTTAGTATATACAAGCAACAATTGCAACATAGCAACAAAAACACCTTTACACTACAGTACCTGCTTCAATTACCTTTCAATTATATTTTTTCAGGCTTTTCCACTGTAAAAGAACTATGGCATTTTTGCTCGAGTGCAGATATATTGAACAACTTCCTTATGAACCGATGGGCATTTAAAGCATGCGACCTACAGCTAAGACGTTTTTTTTTTTATAGCATAAAAGACAAATTTTGGGATCTTAACAACTTAGACATAACACAATATAAAGCTGAAGCTTAGTTATTTCAATAACTTTCATAATAAAATATTGCAATCAGCTGTAAATGCAGAAGCACCACTTAAATTCTGGAATTTCTTTATAACAGTAAATTTCAATTCTCACGAGAGAATTACACCTGACGCCATATTTAGTGCACATTAACGACAAAGTATACTGTACAGCCAGAATCAATAGTTCCCTGAAAACCTTAATGAGACACTGTGTAAAATCAAGAAAAGTACATTGACTTGGCACTCCTATGACCGGGAAGTAAATAGTACTACTCGTGGGCTATTAGAAACAAATGAGGATTGTCAAGGAAAGTATAAGCAATTTAAATTACACAGTTTCTCATCAACTTTGTCGAAGAACTATCAACTGCGGGCGTACATATTGCAACGGTCAACTAATACGAGATGAAGAGAGAGACATATTAGGTGTGGCCGCACTTGCACCTCACCGGCCTGGAAGCTTTGTGGGAGTTGACCCGCACTGATCACAACAACTTGGTGTCCGGACCACACCACACCACTACACTTCTTCTCTGACGCTAGATCAAAGCTCTTCCTAAATTCTATTATCAAAATGTTTATAGAATTAAAAAGAAAACGAAAAAAAAAAAAAACAGGAGAAAGCTGAATAAATGTCATGCTTTGTGAGAAAACTTCTTTGCAAGGAAAAGACAGAGGAGGAGGAAGTTTTGTATAGTGAGAACTGGAGTCTGTAAGTTGTTAAGGGAGGGCACAAGCGGAGGGGTGAGCATCACACTGTTAGTAGTGGGGCTGTTACGCAGTCTCTTCAAAAGCAACGGTTATTGCGGGAGGCCAGACGGGCGGCTCAACAGTGAAGAGTCTTAGTAGAACCTGTGTCCTGCTTGTTGCTGGTGTAGATGTTGCCACCATACTCTTCGTACACCAGGAAATGGTCCTCTCGCCCGCCGCTCTTGCCAGGGCGGGGCAGCGTTTGGGTCTCACCCGGCTCTCGCTCTCCTCGCCTCCCTCCACCTCCACTTCCACTCCCACCACCGCTACCACTGCTGCCACTGCTGAACATGTCACGGGGCTTCCACACTGGCGAACCTGTGGGATGAAACACTGGTCAGAACTCACCTTCACCACCATTACTGTTGGAGGTACCACACGTCACCATCACCACTGTTCGAGGCATCATGTGTCACCGTCACCACTGATGGATGTACCACTGGTTATAACTCACCACGGCCCCTCAACTTTCCCTTCATAATTGCTGAGGGGAACAGGGCCTTGGGTGGGGCTTTGGTTTCCCGGGCGTTTATGCACCCTCCCAGCTCCCCGCCTTGGAGTGGCTTCGGTCCCCTGGGCTTTATTAGTGGTAAGCAGGGAGGGTTTTGTGGGAGCGCTTGGTTATGGCCTTGGCCTTGCTCAGGACCTTGGGGCTGCTCGACCAGACAGCCTGGGGAACAGCAACAGCAACAGCAACAACAAACTCACCACAGCCAACACTATGAAATTTTTTTGGGCTCAGTGGTCTGGTTAAACTATTATATTACTACTACCATACCTTACCACCACCTTACAGTTGAAGCCTTGTAAGTGGTCATCATTAACCACACCATGGTTGAGTGCAGTCATTCTATTCAGTCCCATTACCCTGAAATCGTATCGTAATGTTATCCTATGTCTTTTCTGATCTACCCATATATGCTCCACACCCCACATGTACACTCAAGCTCGTTTGCCCAGTTTCCTCATCATATGACCAACCCATTTCAACTTTTTTTCGCTTGTAATCACTGATATACTCATCCGCACAGTAGCACTCTCAACTCTGCATTTGTTGTTGTTGTTCCCCAAGCTGCCTGGCCGAACAGCCCCAAAGCCCTGAGCAAGGCCAAGGCCATAACCGGGCGGGGTGCCCGGTTATGGCCTGCCACTCCATGGCGGGGAGCTGAGGAGGGTGCGGAAACGTCCGGGAAACCAAAGCCCCACCCAGGGCCCTGTGCCCCTCAGCAATTATGAAGAGAAAGTTGAGGGGCAAAGGAAAAATGTGACGCTTTGGCTTCCAATCTTGGTAGATTGGGAGGTCAATCCACGGAAGAGATGCCGTCACTTGAGATCTAGAAAATATATAAGTAAAAGGAACAGTCAGAGTAAGCTATGGGTATGGCAGGGATCGCTCAGTTCTCACTCTGATACACCAGCCCATCACCTCATGACTAGAACCCAATCCTCTCAGCATCAGCTAGGAAAGGCCCTAGAAGCCGCCTTTGGCGGGGGGATTGCTCCCCTATTTCAACCCCTTTCGGGGTTTTGTCTTTCAAGAAAGCACTGCACATTCATTTCGCCATCTGCACCTTGATATATCCAAGCCTACAAATGTTTTATATTTATTTGACTGCTCATGTTTCACTATTATAGAACATCCTGCTTCTTAAGCAAGCAGCAAATGGCTTACCTTTGATGAAGTTGTCGGTAGCGGTAGTGGGACTACACCTTTTTTAGGTTGAAAAATAAAGGTATGTATGTAGGCTATATACCCAGGCACATACCCCATAGCTGGGGATGACTGACTTGAGACAGAGCACAAACTGAACCAACTTTCAAATTCCAATTCTTAGGGTCCGGGACCATTTTCGTGTTCCCTCACCCCTTTCTCTGTCTCGTCTAGTAGGTAAATTTTACAAGGGGAGGAAGATTCCTAGCCCCCGCCCCCAAAGTAGTAAAATTAGTACTGGAAAAGAGACAGGCAGAAACGGCTAAGGTAGGGTAGAGGATGCCAAACCTCACTCTGGACTATAAGCAATTTATCCCTAGGGAAAAGAAGTATCCAATCTCCAGTTCCTGTCAGTTTCAAAAAGTATTTAATAATTACCTATTTACACCAGACACCAAGGGATATTGTGTGAAGAAATTTATTCTGTTTCATCCAGTTTGGAAAACTTTTGTTCAGTCATTTGGCTGTAAACACTACACGACAGACTCAACACCTAATTGGTGAATATTATAGCTGTTTTATAACCAGGAAAACTTTCATGAATGATCGCTGTGCTTACCAATACCAGATAGATGATAAATATATATATATATATGTAAATATAGTTACTAATTACAATGTAATTTGAAACGAAGAATGTAAAATGGACTCATACCTACTACTGTACCCTGAAAGAGCAAACAAAACAGATAGAGACATCATTGATAAATTCTATTAGTGAAATTTGTATAACATACGCTGTACAGTACTCAGTACTCTACTCACAAGTAAACTAATACTGCACTAACATTATTGAAAGACATGAAGTAATCAGTGAAAACATATTGTTGCTACACCTATGTAGCATCAATTTCATTTAGCAATTTCTCAAAATTCATGTGGAATATTGAGGTCTTTATAGAGGGTAAGACGGGGTAATTTCGCCGAAAATCGCGTATTTTGACAAAGAGAAACTGCCACAAATGGAAATTTTAAATTTTGAATTTTTTATCTATACATTCAGCCTTTCTGCTATAGATGCCCAAAAAACGAAAAAAATATATAATGTTTTGGTCATGCTGCCGAATTTATGAAAAAAGTCACTCTCGCCGCGAAATTACCCCGCCCGGCGGGGTAATTTCGCCGCGAACTATTTTACGCATCATCTAGCTAGTAAACTAGATAACATTATATGATTAATGGCCAGACAAACCACTAGCACGCAGGTAAAAACAATGAAAACATTCACAAACCCAAACTGACACTAAACATGCCAATAGAAAAACGTTGCACGCACACACACACAACTGAACAGAGCGGGCAGAGATGCAGGTGTGTCACACGTGTAGGCCTATGCGCCTTTGTGTCTATTGCGAGTGTGGATGTGTCTAGTGCGGGTGTGGAGTTGTGGACATGTAGTGCGGGTGTGGACGTGTCTAGTGCGGTTGTGGACGTATTTATTAGGCCTACGGGTGTGAAAGTATTTAGTGCGGGTGTGGACGTGTCTCGTGTGGGTGCGGCATGTAGGTTGCTAGTACAAAGTACCAGGCAGCAGCTGACGGCTACTGCCAACACTGTGTCACACGCAAACATACACACATATAAACCACTCACAAACACCCCCACACACACCCGACTATACCGTCAGACGCGCCGCTAGCCCCGGCTCCAGGCCCCGCGAAACTACAACAAAACCTAAGCCAAACTAGATCTACAACCTAAGCCAAACTATCTATACAACCTAAACCAAACTTGCTCTACAACCTAAACCAAACTGCAGCCGAATCCATGCAATAGTTTCGGAGATATCGGCGTTTGAATGCAAATTATTAGCGCCGCGGCGAAATTACCCCGTCTTACCCTACAGTCTTTATACTAAGTCGCTACACTAAAGGCCATATTCTCAGTCGACACCTGAGTCACCTGACCAATTGGGAACACCGTGATATGTCTGAATTCTTTGGTTTTATCAATCTTCCTATTGGTAAATAATGGAAATGTTGCAAGAAACTTGAATTAAAATTATATCCTTCCATTATTATTACCATGATATCATAGACTTATAATAGATTATATAGACAATGGATTGGAAGCACTATCAGGAAGATTGTAGTGTGGTGACTGAGAATATGACCCTTTCATATTCAATTTACCACTTGGGAGTTTAGTGCTATAAGTAGGCTCAGGCTGTAGACATTAATATTAGACAAATATACAATAATACTACATAAATATTCTCCCCAAAAATGATAAGAAAAGCTCAATTGTTAGTAAGTTTTCAATAACATGGTAGTTTGTTACCCTTAAAATTACATATAATATATTGCACATTATATTCAAAGATTACCATCAATATTTCAGTATTATAAAATAATAGGAACTATAAATTGATATCTTCATATCTGAAACAGGAATATATTCATGATGAGACGAGATTCAACTAAAGTGAACAAAACACATACTGTATACAAATACTAGAACATTCTAGTAAGTAATTATATAACATCATATTATAATCCTCAAATTATCATGAGATTTATATTCTGGAACTTACATAAAATAAATATGGATCAATCAGAACAAAAGTTTGAACTTAGTCTAATGGTTAACTTGGAAAATATTTATCTGCATTGTACCATTACACTGATTGTTAACTAATTTACATAGCAATATATACCGCTTCATGATAAACAGTTACGCTAAGCAAACCTGTGAGCTAGAATAAATAAGTTTTTTTTACCAAACATTATATAAAGAGTACGGAAAAAAAGGCATAAATTCCCATCGAATCCAAACTTAATTAATTCTGATGTACGAAATGCTAAACTGAAGCTTAATGCATAGTAAAAATTTGTTTATTTTGAACTTAATATTCTACCTTTACATAAATTTAAGTTATTATTATAACGTTAAAAGTGCAAATTATTATCTATGCTAAGTACCTGTACTGAAGTTTCTGTATCACAAAGTGAAAAACATCTGTTCAATGCACTATAAGTACAATAGGATAAGAGCGAGAAAGAAAAATAAATAAATAACATATCGTTACAGTGCTATACTACGTCTAAACCGTAAGTGAGAAATCTCCAGTACCCCTATTAAAATACAAAATTAAGTCAAAAATAGCAATCCATATACAGTCATAATCAATAGTCCATTGAAAATCTTGAGAATTTGTGTAAAATATATGGAGAGGGATATCAACCCAACACTTTTAGTACCTGTACTACTCACAAGCTATTACAAACACATTAGGACTATCAAGAAAACTGATAGTAACTCAATATTACAGAGTGTAGGGCCTTTCCTAGCTGATGCTGAGAGGATTGGGTTCTAGTCATGAGGTGATGGGCTGATCTATCAGAGTGAGAACTGAGCGATCTCTGCCATACCCATAGCTTACTCTGACTGTTCCTTTTACTTATATATTTTCTAGATCTCAAGTGACGGCGTCTCTTCCGTGGATTGACCTCCGAATCTACCAAGATTGGAAGCCAAAGCGTCACATTTTTCCTTTGCCCCTCAACTTTGTCTTCATAATTGCTGAGGGGCACAGGGCCTTGGGTGGGGCTTTAGTTTCCCGGGCATTTCCGCACCCTCCTCAGCTCCCCGCCATGGAGTGGCTTTTTGGTCACCCAGGCTTTATTGTGGTCGGCAGGGAGGGTTCTGTGGGGGCGCTCGGTTATGGCCTTGGCCTTGCTCGGGGCCTTGGGGCTGTTCGGCCAGGCAGCTTGGGGAACAACAACAACAACAACAACAACAACAACAACAACAGAGTGTATGAGAAATATTCTTGTTGAACTATTGATCTTGATTGTACAGTAGACTAACCAGTCATTATGGAATATTTGTGTGGACAGTAATAGAAGGACATAGAGTAAAGCCCAAGTTCATTGGTGTGACAAATATATACAGTACAGTACGGTTGTGCTAATAAGTCATGTCCCAGCTGTCATTACGTTTGGCTTGCTCTGTGCTGTATTAAAGTCTGTCATATGTTGAATAGGGTTGGTAAGTCATGGAACATGGTTGTATATCTCAAGCAAAAACAAGAAATCATGTGTAAATATTGCTGATACCAATTATTTATCACAATATAATTGGTGCCGGGACATCACTTATTAGCGCGACTGTACAAGGATAATAAAGGAGACAGTACAGTAAACCAGAGTAGCTATGAAAACAGAGAAATACAGAAATTGTACGCTACAGACAGTATCTTGGAAATATTACAAATTGCAGTAGGTTAAGAACAGTACAGCAAGAAGAAAATACAATACAAAATAATGTATGAACAGTAACAAAAGAATGAATGAACAGTAAACTATCTAAACAGTAATATAAGGTCAATAGAGATATCACAATTATAATGTAAAACTTGTAAAATAACAGGAAATGAAGATACACCAAAGTGTAAAGTAATAATGATAAAATGAAGATAATTGATAGACTTAAACAGCAATGCAAATTGAATGTTTAATTGCAATATGGGTTATCACGTCAAATAATGAAATTAAAGTAAAACATTACCTTTAATAATGATTCTAGTACATATACTGTATATGTGATATGACATTATCTGGATCCAAGTGTTAAGTAATGTAACAGAACAATTTTAGTGTGACAAAAATAATAAATTCTTCTACATTTTTATGGTTCAAGTACTGTATATCTAAATATATGCACTAATTCATTTACTTTTGTACATAAATAAACTGAACTCACAGATTTTTACAAGTACCGTAACTATACTTTGTAGTCCATAGATAAATAAAAATATAACATTAAAAAAAAAAATTAAGGTATGAAAACCATTGTAAGGAACTAGAGTATCTCATTTAGAACTAATAAATATAATACAAGAAGTCCAAAAAGTTTGGCACTATAGTGAAATGTGTACATGAACAAAGAACATTTAAGACCATGACCAGATATAAGGAACAAGAATAAAATTAAACAGAAAATATATAAAATATAGCTATAGCTAAAAAATTACAGAAACAAAAGACGAGCTGCATGATACAATACAGAAATTCATATTAAAAGTGAAACCAAAGACTACTAGATTAAGAAGTACTGTATATATTATGAAGTATGAATATGATTAGATGCATAATTTAAGATAAATAAGTGTATATTAATACTAGAAATACAAATGAGAATAAAGGAGGCTGCTTAAAAAGGCAGTGTTAAAAGCAAGCAAAAATAATAATAAAGATAGTATTGAGAACAATCAATTACAGTAGTGTTGAGATAAAGTAATACTACCGTAAGTGCTCAGAACGAGTACAAAGTGTTGTTTGCAGGCAATGAAAAGTCTTCAGGACAAGCAAAGAGTGTTGAGAGCAAGTAATGATAGTGTTTAAATCAACTACAGGTAGCCCTTTTTTTTTTTTTGCCCCTCAACTTTCTCTTCATAATTACTGAGGGGCACAGGGCCCTGGGTGGGGCTTTGGTTTCCCGGGCGTTTCCACACCCTCCTTAGCTCCCCGCCATGGAGTGGCTTCGGTCACCCAGGCTTTATTGTGGTCGGCAGGGAGGGTTCTTTGGGGGCGCTCGATTATGGCCTTGGCCTTATTCGGGGCCTTGGGGCTGTTCGGCCAGGCAGCTTGAGGAACAACAACAACAACTACAGGTAGCCTACATCAAGTTAGCATTGAGAGCTAGAGTTGATATTTCAAGCTTAGGTAGCATTGAGAGCTAGATTTGATAGACAGCAAAAAAGTCCCCATGCATGCAATTAACCTACACTATGTGTGGGTTGATAATGCACGAGCAAGCAATCGTGTTAATACAGTATTATGTTTGTGTCACACGTGTAACTCACCTATGCTATGTGTGGGTTGGAGTAGAATATATTATATGATAGTATTAAGAGCAAACAAAAATAATGTTGAGAGCAAGCAATGGTAGCCATAGATATAGATTAGAGGAAGCAATGATATTATTCAGATCAAGCAAAGATAATGTCCACAGCAAACAAGGTGTCCAGATCAATGTTATGGAGGTGTGGTGCATGCAACTCACCTACGCTACGTGTGGGCTGATACTGCGAGGGCATGTTGGAGGCCTGAATGAGCTTGGCCATGGAGCCGGTGGATCCGGTGGATAGCGTGGAGGTGGTGGATAGTGAGAGGTGGTTGGGGGTACGTCCCAGCGTGGCCTTCTTCTTCTCTCCCACCTCCTCCTCCCCCTCGGAGCGTGTGCCCGCCTCGTCCTTCCCACCGTCGCTCTTGGTGGTGGAGTCACTGAGCTCGTCTGGTGGTGAGAGGACGCGGGGTCAGATGGGCCGCCGTGTGCCCTCCCGAGGGCTTAACACTCTTCTTCTTGTATATTTTTTTTTTTTTTTTGTTTCACACACAGTATGTAACAACGAACGGCCTTGAGCTCACTGAGTCACGGGTCTTTTTATATTTTTACTTTAAAGTCATATTCCCTCCCTGACCCCCACCCTCACTGGCGGCGGCCGGGAGAGGCCGTGGGGCGGGACTCACCCATGGCGTCAGACACGGTCTTGCTGCGTGTGCGGAAGTTGTTCTGATCCAGCCCGTGCTGCGTCTCGGGCACATTATCATAGCTCTCCAGGTTATCATAGTCTATGTTACCTGCAGAATGGCGTTGCAGGGTGGCTGACTGAACTCTGTGGGAGAAAGGAGCGCTCAGGGCGCTGGCAACAGACCCTTCAGGGAGGGAAGCCATTCTAATAAAGCTGAGTTTGAAATATTACTTTAAATTAAATTATTAACTTGCAATACTATAATCTTAAAAGTCTTAGCATAATGCCCAATTATTTGATAAAGACATAGTCTTTAAGAAACTGATTTAGTTAAATCACTTATTACTTGACAATTATTGTAATACAACTCAGTGATACAAGTAAGATTTTACAAACTAGGTGGTATGCAGGGAGGAGCGGTATCAAATACTGTATCTGTAATGAATACGGTACACATAAAATTGACGGTTGAAAAATGCCATTACTGTAATAGTACACTGAAATATAAAGAAGACACATAGAAGTTTAAATTATGGATTAATAAACAATACAGTAAGATACTGATATTAAAATTACAATACCAAAAGTAATATACTCTGAAAGCACTGGACGGCATAGATTACTCCATACCACCAAGTTTGCACATCAACCAGAGAAGCTACTTTAATATCAACATAATATGGTCTGCTAATAAACAAATACTGTACTGTACTGTAAAGACCACATAAAGCTCTAAAAACATAGCTAGCAAGAGAGTAAGTCTGAAGATGAGAACAAGATGAACATTAGTAAGCAACATAACTGAGGAACAGACATAGACCCGTATTGCTAGACGAACCCCATCATTCTCGGTAGTAATTAATAACATGTTGCTGTATTCCTAGCCTGTCAATATGATATGCTAGTTGTTGTAATTGCAATGAGAGCACTGTATTAATGTTCCAATACTTCTCATTGCAAATATAACAACTAGCATATCACATTGACTGTAAAATTGCAATGAAGGTACTGTCATAATATTTCAATACTTTCAATTGAAATTATAACAACTAGCGTATCATACTGATTGGCTACGAATACAGTCAAATGTTAGTAATTACTGTACCAACGTAGTAATGGGGTTTGTCTAGGAATATGAACCATAGCACCAAAGGACTGCAAGGAAAACATAAAACAACAACACAAAAATTATAGCTGACAGTAATAATTCCTACCACACCTAGGTCAGAATGAACTTCTGATTATATCAATTCCTATAAAACATCAAAGGATAGATAAATACCTAACAGTAAATCCCTAAAAACACCAAAATAGCTGACAATTATGGTCTCTAAAACATCAAGGGATAAAATGGATTGATAAATATTAAAACACCCTAAGAACATTGATGGACAAATAGAGAGCTAATGATGCTAATACCTAAGTCTAGGGGAACCCATCAAACATTACAACAGCTGAAGAAAGAACACTGATGGCATAAATCCCTAGAATGTCATAAAGCTATAATAGCATAAATCCCTAAAGCTAGCAAATATTATTATAAAACCCTGAGAAAACTGAAGGAATGATTGGAAGCTAGAATGATAATAATCCCTAAGCCTAATGGAGAACCTAACAAATATTACAATGCCCTAAGAAATATCAAAACATCATAAAGACAGTGATGAATAGAGTGAATTCTAAACTGACGTTAAACCCTAAGCCTATCGGAGACCCTAACAAATACTGGTCAGACTGACGTGGGTGCCTTCTTCTTGGGCCCCGAGCGTGAGGGCTGGAGGGTGTTGGTGGTGCCCTTGGAGGAGATGCTGGAGGAGGACAGCCCGGAGGAGGAGGACGTCGGCTTGTTGATGGGGATGTTCATGTTACGGACGCTCTCACGGATGATCTGGCGGATGGTCTTCAGGAACGCGTTGCGGAACTCTGAGGTGCTGTGGGAGCGAGTGAAGAAGGAGGTTAAAGGGGTTAGCTCTGAGGTTAAATGAAGTACCATATAATAGCTCTGGCTCGTGACTGGTAGAATATAATAGCTCTGGCTCGTGACTGGTAGGGTTTTGGGTCAGGTAATATGAGGTATAACTTTTCCTTTGAGATAGGTTGAACTATGGGTTAGTTATAAGAATGAATGAGGTACTGTACTATAGATCTGGCTTGTGATAGGTAGGTAGGCAGGTTAGAATGCAATGACTCATGATACATAGTTTCAGTTTAGCAATGACATCAAGTAAGCTATAGTAGTAGTAGTAATACAATAGTTTAACCAAAGCACTGAAGCCAAAGAGCCTCTCAAAGGCCAGGCCAGGTGAGCTGTGATAGCTTGGGCTCATAATAGGTGGAGCCTTATGAGGGCTTCTGTCCAGTAGGCTGTTGACAAATAGTTTTTATTATTATAATAGGTAGAGCTAATGGCTCTGAAACATGATAGTTAGGGTTCCAGAGTAGTTAGCAATGGCTCAAGATAAATGGGGCTATGAGGTGCAGTGAGGGCAATTGACACATGTTAAGGGGTAGCTAGGAGATTTCACGAAAGGGCATCATTTACATACAGTAAAAGATACATACTGCACATACACTTTAACCCGTCCAGCACCAGCGACGCGTCTGGCGCGTCGGCGATGTATGTAACGCACAGCCCCAGCGACGCGTCTGACGAGTCACCCTAATTGCTCCGACCGTAACCTCAGGTGTAGCCACTCGAGAGGGCTCAGATTTGTATGGGAACTGTGTACGTATCCCACGCAACCGTGCCGATGGTTGAAAACTCTCAAAGTCCACGTGCGTGCGCATGAGCGCGCAATAACCTGGTTTTTTGGGGAAATTGTCTTAAATTTTTTACTCTTGTAAAATCCGTTTTCGGGGGCTCTGTAGGACCATTTTTTGAGCTTTTTGATCGGTTTTTCGTGGTTTTTCCTTCATTCCTAACCCATTCGCTATTGTTTCTGGAATAAAAACAATTTTTCAAAACCGGCCGGGTTCTGGGTGTACATTTATTAATAATCAGCCGGGGCTCGACGGGTTAAAGACAATTTAATAAGAGATAATAATCTTCAGGTCTATTACTAGGCCTAAGTGCTATTTCTCTCTAGCCCTCGCTCTGAGATTCAATTGCGCTCAACATACTGACGTATACAGTAGTTGTTGTTGTTGTTCCCCAAGCTGCCTGGCCGAACAGCCCCAAGGCCCCGAGCAAGGCCAAGGCCATAACCGAGCGCCCCCACAGAACAGTATACAGTAGTAGACTATATCACTGAAAGACTATAATATCTATTTCCTCGCTTAAGGGAAATGTTACCAGCTATCAGTGTATGCGGAAAGCCTTCATGCCTGAGTGGGGGATTAAACTTAGGTCTTCCAGGTGGAACACTGAGACATTCTCCACTACACTACCGAGCCAATATGTTTGCAGTCTCATGTTCTAATGGCAGCGTTTCAAGCAGTCACATTCTGGGCTTACTTTCTTGTCAACATTTTCAAATTTCAATAACAGATATAAGAACCTGACCCTACTTCTTTCTAGGCCTACCCCTCCACGTTCACAGACTTCCATATCCACCCCCAATTTTGATCATAAATCTTCTCCATTAATGTTGGGAAATACAGTTGAAGATATAATAGCAACCATAATAGTAATTATTATGCTTTTTAAACCAACCCACTTCACATCTAAGCTCAATCAATGAAATCAACAAATACATGTGGCACTCCGAGGACTCGAACCCAGGATACTCACATTGAAATTCCGCGCACTATGCATTACGCTATCAAGATAGTTAACAGACAAGACATAATAGTAAACATAGTAATAATAGTTAACAGAGTAACAATAGACAGTTAACAGACAAGACATAATAGTAAACATAGTAATAATAGTTAACAGAGTAACAATAGATATAATAGTAACCCACCTGTTGGAGAGATGGTAGACCTTCTCCGAGCGTCGTTGAAGTTGACTCTTGAGGTGGATGAGTTCCCAGAGGAAGTGAGCATCCATGTCCTTCATCGACGACGCCCGCACCTGAACTTCCGTCACCGGGATCAGTACCTGGTAGCGGATAATCTCCACCTCGGATGAGCTGTTCTTACCCGGAGCTCCCTGTTTGTGGTGGGTGGTGCAGGTTAATACTATACAACACAATACAGTGCAATGCAATACAATACATTTAATGTGATAGAATTACAATATGATACCATATGTTCTTCATAGCCTTGTCCATGTTAGCACATGAAAGCCATGTTCCCTTGAAGCTGGGTGTAATTATATGATGCAATTGTAACAAACTATACTGGTAAATCTTCCTCATAATTGCTATAGCAATAGACATTGGAAAGTATTAACTTAAGATCAGATGATTTTGACTTAATAATTTTTGCCATTTTGAGTTGGTGAGATGTTTGAGTGGGTGTTGGATGTGTTCCACCTAGGAAATTGCTAAGGTCTACCTGATCGATTAAAAATTGTTCAATTATAATCCTTATATTTTTATTTATCTTTTAACATGCCTATATCTTGTAATAAAAAGATGAGCATGCTTCTAACAGCCATTCAATGAAGCCCTCAACTGCTGGTGTGAGTGGTGAGGGCGAGTGTAATGCGGGAATAGTTATTAACCCATCTGTACGACGGTGTAATTTTGATTATACTGTATTGTGGTTAACATTTTGATGATTTTACTCAGCTAAAGAAAATGTATAGGAATCAAAAGAATTAACCCTCTGGCTCTATTCCTCCGGGAGGTCTGGGACCTGAGAATCTTTTGCTGGAGACCACAAATGGGCCTGGGTCTCTGGATCTTCTCTTGGGCGACCTAGATGTGTGTGTGAGATTTTTTTTTTTTCCCCCCCCTGTTCGGGCTCTGTCTTGAGTCGGCCACTCCCAGCTATGGGGTATGTGCCTGTGTATATACATACATACATACAAAAGAATTATCCCTCTGACTCTAAAGGCCCTTCCTAATCTGAATAAAACTGTCTAATGGTAGCCTTAACAAAACAATATATAGTATCATTATATTGTACACTACTGAATCAGTGCAGAGTGCAAACAAATAAATTGGGGCCGATTATAATTATAGATTACGCAATTATGTATAAAGAATATTAGGGTGCACACAATTAAAGTGAGAGCAATTAATTCTTATATATGTGTAAGGTGTGAATGAAAATAATGCCCATATTAATTGTTAACATTCATGTGAATGGTGTACATACATAGAGTAGTTAAATATTGTATGCTAACTATATAACTATCTGTACTGCATTGAAATATTGTATGCTAACTATATAACTATCTGTACTGCATTGAAATATTGTATGCTAACTATATAACTATCTGTACTGCATTGAAATATTGTATGCTAACTATATAACTATCTGTACTGCATTGAAATATTGTATGCTAACTATATAACTATCTGTACTGCATTGAAATATTGTATGCTAACTATATAACTATCTGTACTGCATTGAAATATTGTATGCTAACTATATAACTATCTGTACTGCATTGAAATATTGTATGCTAACTATATAACTATCTGTACTGCATTGAAATATTGTATGCTAACTATATAACTATCTGTACTGCATTGAAATATTGTATGCTAACTATATAACTATCTGTACTGCATTGAAATATTGTATGCTAACTATATAACTATCTGTACTGCATTGAAATATTGTATGCTAACTATATAACTATCTGTACTGCATTGAAATATTGTATGCTAACTATATAACTATCTGTACTGCATTGAAATATTGTATGCTAACTATATAACTATCTGTACTGCATTGAAATATTGTATGCTAACTATATAACTATCTGTACTGCATTGAAATATTGTATGCTAACTATATAACTATCTGTACTGCATTGAAATATTGTATGCTAACTATATAACTATCTGTACTGCATTGAAATATTGTATGCTAACTATATAACTATCTGTACTGCATTGAAATATTGTATGCTAACTATATAACTATCTGTACTGCATTGAAATATTGTATGCTAACTATATAACTATCTGTACTGCATTGAAATATTGTATGCTAACTATATAACTATCTGTACTGCATTGAAATATTGTATGCTAACTATATAACTATCTGTACTGCATTGAAATATTGTATGCTAACTATATAACTATCTGTACTGCATTGAAATATTGTATGCTAACTATATAACTATCTGTACTGCATTGAAATATTATATGCTAACTATATAACTATCTGTACTGCATTGAAATATTATATGCTAACTATATAACTATCTGTACTGCATTGAAATATTATATGCTAACTATATAACTATCTGTACTGCATTGAAATACGTGTCTAAACTGAAAGTGGATCGGTGGTGGATACAGGCATACTTACAAATCATGTGTTATTATAGATACAGTATTGTAATTATATAATGAAGTTGAATATTTATTTTCTATATTTTCTTATTTGTAAATAAAATTGTAAGATTGAATAACACAGTAAATGTTATAGTTTGTCATTCTTCATGGAAATATAGGATACTGATTTTGTATTTCTATTAATATTAAACAAAATAATAAAATATAAATTACTTGAATACATTGGACTAAGCTATAGTATATTTTAGATATGCCTACTAGTTGTTGCATGTACTAGTAATAAGCATAGCAGCATTACTGCTACATACTATTTTAAAATTGAAATAATAATGAACATAATATACAAGCATTGTAAAAATTATGGCATATTAACAAATAAACAGATGTCCTTAACCACATAAATACACAATATACAGCTCTGTGCTGTTGCTGTAACCTGCTGTACTTAAAAAGTTTCCTTCCATACTCACATATTATCATTTGAAAATCCAATGGTTAGTTATTAAGCAAAACTATAGCAATGGGTAAAGCAGTAATGAACATTTTTGATAACACATGCATAAATAAAATTGCAAAGAATGGTTTTAAAAAAGTTAAATAATTTTTGATGGCACGTAAATATACAAATATTAGGCCTGATTACTATAATACAGAGCTTACGTTTTAAAAAGCAAATCATATCTTTCAGCATTAATTTTTGAACAAACCCATACATAATAACCGAGAAACACCAAAAAGCAAATAATAACTTTCAGCAATAAACTTTTGAACAAACCCATACATCTCTTAAAAAAACGGTAAACCATAAATAACCGAGAAACACCAAACCATCACTAATAAATCACTAATAAATTGGTCCAAACAGTACTCCAGTCAGCCATCACTTACACCGGCACTAACCATCAACTTTTTCTTCTGCCGAAGCCGTTCTTTGCAGAGGAAGACGACAGCGGTTTTGAAGACAAAGCACATGGCGTGGAGTTCCAGGCCCTTCTTGATCTTACCCAGGAAGTCGGAGATGTTGAGCCACTCCACCCCGCCGTAGTAGAGCAGGTCCCCGGGTGAGAGGTCCACAGCCTGTTGGACGTATAGCAGCACATAACACCGGTTCTAACTTTAACGCTAGATAATCCCAGCTAGTTGGGCCATTTTAAGGGAGCTCAGGCGGTAATGTGCAGCATAATTTACTGGTACGGCTCAATGCTTTAAGGAAGGGGTTTAGTTTGCTCTCTAAACCTCTATCAAGCTTAAAAAAACACCCACAAGACCCCCCTTCGATATAAATGTGTACATATTTTGGTAGAAAAATGTCCTGGCCGAAGGCCGATTCCTCTTCAAATACAGGCTCGCTATCGCTCGCCAGGAAAAAGATCGACACCTAAATGGCACGAAAGGTCTTAATATTGGCAAAGAAATTGGGCAAAAGGTCTGAAGATCGCCAAACTAATGGGGCGAATGTCTTGTACTGTAATCTCATAACTAATAGGGCTAAACATGAGGGAGGAGGAGGACTAAAAAAAAAAACTGCCTCCCCATAAGATGCACTGCCACATCAATTTAACAATTACAATACTGTACAAGACTATTTTCTGGTGAGCAACAGTGAGACTACAATTTAGAAGAACCGGACATGGGCAAGGAAGTTTGTTTATGTTTTTCGTCTTGCAAATTTAGCCTGGGAGACGTCGTTTTTTGTTTTAGCTATAAGGAGGGTCAAGGGAAGCGTGTTTTTTTTTGTTTTTTTTTTAGCTTGTAGAAGATCAGGGGGGCAAACTAAAACAAGGTAAATGAACAAAACTGATCAAAACCTACACTAATAATTACAAAAACACCTTTAAGCCCCCTAAACGTCGGATCAGCTAGCGTCACCATAAGCATATTAAATCTATGATAAAAAGAAGTAAGATCTGTGATGTGATGTGCTGGGTAACTACACTCCGCACCCCCATAGTACTGAATGGGGCCTGGGAGATGTACAGGTCTCCCTCGATTTACGATTGGGTTACTTTCCTGAAAACCCGATCTTAAATAGACAAATCGTATAGCGAACCCGGAAATTAATTGGGTAAATGGGGATGCGTTCTCGGACCAGCCAAAACCCAAACCCAAACCCCTAAAAATCTATAATAATTTCGTAAATTGGGGCATCGGATAGTGAGGGAGACCTGTACGCCAACTGTCGGACGTATAACAAAAAAAAACACCAGGGATATAAGTATTAACCCCTTCAGCACGATGACATAATTTTCATTTCTTTCTGGCATATATTAGACGATTTTATTAAACTTAGGAAGGGTCTCTGGAAATTAGATAAAATCATCAAATATTAGCCAGAAGAGAATGGAATAAGGCATCATCGTACTGGGAATGTAACTACAGATGGCTTTAACACAAATAAATGATGATGTAACTATACTCTACCCTGCATCCTCATGAAAGAGATCCACCAGCATGATATTATCAACTGAAATACAGATTATAAAAAGCTAGTGGAACCTATCGATCACCCTGGGAAGAGAGACCTCTGTTTATAGAAAATAAAGTATACTTTGTAAGTAATTCCTGTGTGCCAAATGAGGCAGCTACTGAGAGAGTGGGAAGCTTGATATTTCATGCAGGGGATGAGAATAGCTTCTCCATGTTTCTTTAATTGTTTAACTCCTTCAGTCTTAGGACACCTTTTTTCCACTTTATTCAGGCTATCATTAAACGATTGTATTAATCTTTGGAACCCCCTCTAAGAATTGAAGAGCCAAAGTATATTTCAATTGACTCTCCGAGTTCAAAAATTCCTTCCTAACCTAAAAAAAATCATGTACTGTACTGAGAGTCAGAATAAAAGGAATGAGTGCATTCTCAAATAGGCCTACTGTACTGAAGTGGTTAATCTCTCCCCAAACTATTGTGTCTTGCCTTGCAAACCAGTGCAGCTCTGTAAAGTTATAAGTGATATAGACGAGCTGACCCAGGTTGAATCTAAATTGGAGGGCGCAGGGATCAAGTCACAACGGTACCCCTGGTAACTGTTTGACAATGCTGGGAGGTTAGCCATATAGACAAGGTAGGTGGGACTCATTAGCTTAGCCACCATATCTGTGCAGGTGTTTCTCTGCATGCAGGTTGATGATCGAAAAAGCATCCAACTGCAAATAAACACCTTAACACCTAAAGTGCAAATAGGATAGATCCATCTGTCTCTCCCTATATAGACTTGCGTACCTAAGGGATTAATCCTGCTACAAGGAAACTATAGGTTATCAGTGTGCTGACTCAGTCCTTCAGAGTAGTGGCTCACCCTCCGGAGAATTGTCATAGGGTACACACAAGCTGACTCATGATCGTGAGGCTGTAGGTATTTAAATTATACATATACATTTAAGAGTGACTAGGAAAGAGTAAAGGTAGGCCAAGAAAGAGCTTAAAGGATGGACCAAATGAGGCTCTGAATCCTAAAAGTGTGGACATTCAGGAAGGGAAGAGGCTTCATAATCGTCGTCATAGCGCCAAGTCTACCTTTAGAAGAATTCTGTGGCACACATTAACCCAATGGTCTCGGATAGAAGTAACGTTATAAAGTTGCCTGTGATGGGTAAGTGATGGGCAGTCAAGATATACCAGTAAGGGAGACTTGTGAAGGATAAAGATAAATGTAAAATGTGATGTACTAGCTCAGTAAGTAGGACTCAAGAACTTCTTAAGAAGTGAGGGGTAATAGCTTAGCATTGGTATGGTAATTAGGTGAATGTGGGGATATACAGCTTTCATAATACTGTACTTATAATCTTAATTCTAAAAAAACTACAAAACCTACGAAAACAAAGGATCTCAAAGCTGTCGGAAGGAGGATTAAATACCCGGCAGTAGCGGTTAAGAGTAAAATAAAGGGGGGATATGACATTTATAATTCTGCGGTCTTGTTGCAAACTTACTAAAAACATGTTGAAGAATGTGAATGAGTTTTTGGTGTATGGACCTTTTTACTAATGTTACCTTATGAATTCTGGAATAGGCTGGCGAATTAAAAAACTAAGGAAAGTGGCTATAATCAGACTCACTGGAAAAAAAGTAAAGTAATAATTCAATCAAAGTAAGAAAATCTTAACATAAAAATACAGATCCTATTTGTTTAATATATATAATATATTGCAACATATATAGAGCATGAAAGGCATACAAAAGTTATAAATTATTCTAGATTAATTTCATACTGTAATTGCTTAATGCTTAGTCCTACTTTATTTACCATAGATATTTTGTAATTAAGGTAATAAAAATTTAGTACTGTATTATGAATATTAGTGTATTACAGGACACTTGTAATTGGACTGGGTATTTATAATTAGATATAAAGCTAAGGTCAAACAAAAGATCCAAGTAAACAGTGACATAAGTAAAGCTTCAAAGTGGTAAGGGGAGGCAGACCGTTTTTCTGGGTCCCCTTCTCCCTAATGTTTAGCCCCACTGGTTTTGAGATTTTAAGACCTTCGGCCCATTAGTTTGGCGATTTTAACACCTTTCGCCCCATTTTGTTGTCAATTTTAAGACCTTTCGTGCCATTTAGATGTCGATTATTTCCTGGCGAGCGATAGCGAGCCTGCAATTCTAAGAGGAACCGGCCTTTGGCAGGAACATTTTTCTACCGAAAAATGTACAAATTTATCTTGGAGGTGTTTTTCTAAGCTTGATGGAGGTCTAGGGAGGAAACTAAACAAAATATATGAATAAATTAATTAATAGACCAAACAAACTGTCAGTCTCCCCTTAATCTAGAATCAAACTTGACTTATGTTATATATCTTAACTATAATTATACAATAGTGGAGTATAAATAAACCTCCGTACAAAGCACCAAAGCATAAATAACTTATCTTAAAATCACCAACCTGCTTGCTGGACTTTTGGTGTTGGCGGAATAAGTGATCAAATATTGCACCATATTCCTCGTGGATCCTCTGCATCTCATTTATGTGCTCAGCTACCTTCTCCATTACTTTCAATGCCTCTGTAACACACAGGGGGAATTACCATGTTTATCAAAAAACCATACATAAGATCTAACACATAGTGATTTAGATTAGTTATTTTGTCTTTTTACTGTGTTCGTATACGTTTTGGTTTGTTTATTTTGCAAGTTTTGCATTATAATAACAACATTAATAAGATTTGCAAATATCTAAGACATTCATAAGTATTGCTATCTGATAAAACAATGTAAATATGCACAATAATATGTACAGTATTTTTATATATATATAAAACATATTGAAACATAATACAGTAATGTTAAAAGCATGAGCCAAACAATATTTTGAAATACGACAGATTTTATCATGAAGCATTCTTAACATATGTTTGTGACTATAAAACATGAACTATAGCTACTAGACCCATATGAAAGATCAAGTAACCTAGATTCACTATACTGAACTTTGATGGCATTAATTAAATAACATAGAAAAGAAAAGAAATCATGAGAGAATCTGTGATAGAAGACTATTAGAACAATAATTGTTGAAACAATATAGCCTACTACTGACACCTTTTTACTAGGGCAAACATTATTATTATCCAACTGCATCACTACAAGATTGACTTCTCAGCAAGGGATAGCAAAATTATGGCACAACGTACTCTAGTGGTTGCGAGTAAATTGTATAAATATCCAATAGGCCTATATCCCTGATTGGTTCAGTATACAGTAACGGGCAAGTCATACTGACACAGCAGAAATACTTTCAACTCTGAATTGGGTGATCTGGGATCAAGTCTTACCCCAGTCATAGGTTAAATTATAGATGGGGGTCCACCACAGGTTGGTGCTCAGTTCCCTACTCTTCATAATGGTGCAAGAAACACTGTCAAGAGATTTTAGGATAAGGTTGGCTTGAGAATTGTTGTGTATTGACAATTTGGTATTGATTGCACAGAGGATGCTATTGAGAGATTTAAGAAGTGGAAGGAGAGGATGGAGGACAAGGGTTTAAGAGTAAATGTGGATACAAGGAAGTTGAAGGCGAGAGGGGTGAATGGTGGCACTGCAGTGATTAATGGTGTGTTGCCATGCACTGGAAACAAGAAAGATAAGCATAGTGACTCTATCCTGCGTGCTCTGTGTGTGCAGCCTGACTGCATAAGTGATGTGATTGGCAAAGGTGAGACAGCAACTTGGTATAGAGTGTATCAGTGAGGTCATGTGTACTTGCAGGCTGCAGAGAGAATGGATAAGGATGAATGGTCTAAGTGTGCTAAACAAAATATGAATGTGAAGGGAAGGATGGCAGTCAATTGATCAAAGAAGAATTAGTCCTAATTCCTAAGAAAGGATCTGACAAGGATGCAGCAAGGGATCATAAAGCATGGAGAGTAGCTATTGGACATAATAGGCATACTTTGTGTAAAACATGTAACTGTTTTTAATGTCAATAGATAGATCTTTTGAAGTTATTTGACAGTGACAATGATACCTTCCAGGTGTATAGACTCATCGACTCATCGTGGCCCATTGAGTAGAAGAAAAAAGACTATAAAGGCATTATTATTCAATTATTGGCATTGTCATTATGCCTTTAGCCATGAAGCATGAGTTACCAAGGAGATGCTTGTGTTCCTCGGAGCCTGGGGTGGTGAGGGCTTTGAGCTGCTGTAGGAGGAGAGGGTACTTGAGAATGCGCTGGATGGGTTTGATCAGGTAGGACTCCAGTGTGGCCGAGTGCTGCTGCCGGGGGTTGCGGGAGGCCAGGAACTCTTGCAGCGCCTGGTTACCCTCGCCTGCGGAAAAAATAAAATATTTAGATTACAGGAAGTGTGAGCTCCAAACTTATGTGAAAAAATATGGTTTGTTTGTGCCAAACAAATATAAAATATTTCAAACAGGCCTAGACCAAAAAGCTTATGGGAACATAACAACGTAGACTATTCATAACAAGCCAAATAGTTATAACCCTCAACTCATTTAGAAATAAAACTGTAATTATGATGCTCTCTCTCTCTCTCTCTCTCTCTCTCTCTCTCTCTCTCTCTCTCTCTCTCTCTCTCTCTCTCTCTCTCTCTCTCTCTCTCTCTCTCTCTCTCTCTCTCTCTCTCTCTCTCTCTCTCTCTCTCAGAGCAAAGTAAAAGACAAACGCCAAAACTAGGCAACGCTTCACCCATGTTCTCCCGGAATGATTGGGTTCATCTCACAAGTTATAAAGTGTTCAGAGCTCCGTATAATGTTGCTCCCCCGCCCTAGTGCAGGAACCCGCCCCAGGGCAGGTGGCTTTAGTATAGGCTCTTTAGTACACAGATAAAGGCATAATTAATGCACTTTAGGTTATCAAAAAATCACTATAAACATAACATAATATATATGACAAAACAGTAGAATCTATCGAGATTATACAAAAACTGTATAATTCACATGCACAGATTTCATAGCTCACATGATATTTATCTACCAGGAGTAACATAACATACATCTATGTCCCTGACTCCCGACGATTTATGCGACAAGGATCGAGTTCAGTACAATACTAATAACAATGAATAGTAATATATATTTAATTATAAGCTATTTTGTATCAGTTTGTAAATACTGTACAAACTCCGTGTAATTGACAAAATTATTATTACCGAAATATGAGAAGAAATCTTCATTGACAAGGCGCTAGCAGTTTCTTCAGGTTATTTATATACATGTTGTATTTGCATACCCCAAATCTCCCAAATGACACAAAGCTGGCCCTACCACGCTACACTAAAATACTGCACAGATAACCCATTCAGTACCAGGGATATCCATTTCATCATATGCTGAACACTATTGAACGATTGTATTAAGCTTAGGAAGGACCTCTAGTAATAATAAGACTTCAAACTATCTAAACACAAACATTTTAACTACCAAAGATCCTTCCTAAGCTGCATAATATCGTCTAAGTATAGGTAGCATAAAATATAACACACATCGCTGGTACTCAAAGGGATAATAATTCCAAGAAAGGATCACTGCTCTCCCAACTATTCGCACACTAGCCTACTTCCGGCCTTACTTCCGGCCTGGTATCCGCTTCACGCACGGCACACTTCGTCAATGGTCACACCCTAAAACACTCACACCACCGATCTTTGCCTGCGCTCAAGATGGAGATAAATGGTATAGTTTATAATGGTGGTGTTATTCTTGGGAACAAAATAAAAATAAATATAAATAAATAAATACGAATAATAATGATGATATTTGGTATGCAGCTAGATTATGACCCATGGAAAGTCCTGTAAAAACCCAATAAAAACCCAAATAAAAACCCAATCTCGAGAAACACAGGGGGGGCTGTGGGTAAGAAACTGATCTGGAAGTTTGGCAATCATAAAGTGTGAACTATAAAAAGGTTCTTAATCACATGCATGTTGTTTGAAGCAAAAACTGTACACTAAATCATGCAACACAGGGGGACAGTAAATTTGTATTTGTTGTCGATTTTATGGAGATATCGAGTTGAAATTAGGAACCCAAATTCTGTACATATCAGTTCCCATTCACATTTTAAGTAAACTGCATACTCAAAATTGTAAAATAGGATTCTGAATGCCACGGCACGAAGCAAGTATCGTATGCGAAAGTTTCGTCACATTTTGATCAACAACTTCATATTGGCAAACATTTTGAGGCTATTGTGTACTATTACCGGCGACTAGACTAAAGGTAAGTGATTTAAGTGACAACATTCTTCTAAATTTTAAACTCAGAAACTGCCATATCATAATTGCCGGAAAAATAGTCTTAGGAAAAAAATAATAATAATATACTGTATATAAACCGCAGGTATAACTCCGCCGCAACCTTCACCACTTGTCTCACTGATCCGCTCTAACAACTCCATAAATCATTACGTTGAATCACCTTTCTGAGTCCTTATACTTTAAGATTTTTTTTTTTTTTTTTTTAGTTGCTGTTTAAAAAGGTCTCAAATAATCGAAACTTACGAATTATTTTCATCCTTTCACTAAACTTCACTCCTCCGGCCCCATAAATCATACACTATTAATGGCATGTGTAATTCAATATAATTCATCTTTATTTCGTAATACATATACATTGTAAATATACATGTGTTATATATTGCAAAAAAAAAAAAAAAAAAAAACTATTTTCTCCAATTAAATTCGCTAACTCCGGCCAATGCAACATTGTCATAAACACAAGCTTGGGCAGTGTATGTATATAAAATTAAAAGAGAGAGAGAGAGAGAGAGAGAGAGAGAGAGAGAGAGAGAGAGAGAGAGAGAGAGAGAGAGAGAGAGAAGGAGAGAGAGAGAGAGAGAGAGAGAGAGAGAGAGAGAGAGAGAGAGAGAGAGAGAGAGAGAGAGAGAGAGAGAGAGAGAGAGAGAGAGAGAGAGAGAGAGAGAGAGAGAGAGTAATTTCCTGGGTTGACCGCAATATTTATACCGTGCCACCACAAACCCCAAGTCATGTAAGTAGTCGGTCTTGTATTATATTACATCACGCTATGTTATTTGGGTATTACAATATTCTGCATTAAATCATGTTAATGCCACTTTTTGGTTCACTTTTTGCTCGATTTTTTCATATATTTATTATTGTTTGTTTCCTCCTTAGCCCTTCATCAAACTTGAATATACATCCATTAGATCCCTAGCCCTTCATCAAACTTGAATATACATCCATTAGATCCCTAGCCCTTCATCAAACTTGAATATACATCCATTAGATCCCTAGCCCTTCATCAAACTTGAATATACATCCATTAGATCCCTAGCCCTTCATCAAACTTGAATATACATCCATTAGATCCCTAGCCCTTCATCAAACTTGAATATACATCCATTAGATCCCTAGCCCTTCATCAAACTTGAATATACATCCATTAGATCCCTAGCCCTTCATCAAACTTGAATATACATCCATTTGATCCCTAGCCCTTCATCAAACTTGAATATACATCCATTAGATCCCTAGCCCTTCATCAAACTTGAATATACATCCATTAGATCCCTAGCCCTTCATCAAACTTGAATATACATCCATTAGATCCCTAGCCCTTCATCAAACTTGAATATACATCCATTAGATCCCCCCTTCTAGATTAATTTGTACATTTTTCGGTAGAAAAATGTCCCGGCCAAAGGCTGATTCTTCCAAAATTACAGGCTCACTATCGTTCGCCAGGAAAAACATAGACACCTAAACAGAACGAAAGGTCTTAATATTGACAAAATAATTGGGTCGAAAGGTCTTCAAATCACCAAACTAATGGGCAAAATCTGAAAACTAATATGCTAAACATGAGGGAGAAGGGGATCTAGAAAAATCGACCCATCTCCCCTTAAGCTATGATATATATAACTTCACAAACGTCACCTGAATACCAATGATGCCATACAGTATATACATGAAGTTAACAGAGTAATACACACGCCAACATATTGCTCAGTGCCTGTTTGTCAGTTTTATTTTTTCTCAATACACGAATAGTTTTCAAATTAAGGGGAGGTATT
>CM064554.1:2961938-3024731 GCA_032716605.1 Paralithodes platypus
CCGTCTAGAAAATATTACAAACTATCACAATTAATCTTTGGACTTCGAGAGATCCTTCAGAGTTCGCTTTAATCCGCTCTATACCGGCTACGTCTTCTTAGCTTCATCTCTTGTCTACTATTATACGATTTTATGCAGTTTCAATCGAGCACATTAACTACCGGTAGCTTCGAACTATCTCGCTTACACCTCCTTACTACCCATAGACCCTTGTTAAGGGGAGGTTTTTAGTGTGGTTTCCTAGCACTTCCATCAAGCTTGCAATTACAGCCCCTTTGACTTCACCCTTGCAAGATAAGTTTGTAAATTTTTCGGTAGAAAAATGTTCCGGCCGAAGGCCTGATTCCCTCTTCAATTATATTCTCGCTATCGCTCGTGAGGACAACTTCGACACCTAAATGGTACGAAAGGTCTTAAAAGTGACATAAATGGGGCGAAAGTTCTTAAAATCGCCAAACTAATGGAGCGAACATCTTAAAATCTCTAAAGTTAATGGGGCTATACATGAGGTAGAAAGGGGTCAAGAAAAAAGTCCCCTGAAGTGGAAATCTCTCCTTACCCCTCCTGACTACCATAATATACCCTTGTTAAAAACAGGCACACTATCGTCTTAATATAACCTTGTTAAACTGCACACGTATCGTCCCTTAATATAACCTTGTTAAACTGCACACTATCGTCCCTTAATATAACCTTGTTAAACTGCACACTATCGTCTTACATATAGCTAGACAAATTTAAGAAGACGTTCGCCGGTACAGAAAGTGTTATGGGGGGGGTTTTTAGGTTGTTCCCTAGACTCTATCAAGCTAAAAACTACCCCCCCTTGACCCCCTTTCAAGATAAATGTGTACCTTGTTCGGTAGAAAAATATCCCGGGCAAAGGCCGGTCCCTCTGAAATTACAGGCTCGCTCTCGCTCGCCAGGGAAAAATCGACAACCTAAATTGCACAAACGGTCTTCAAATTGACTAGAAATTGGGCGAAAGCGCTTAAGATCGACTAACTTATCTCTAAATCTTAAAAGCATTGGGGCTAAACAGGAGGGAGAACGGGGTCCCGAAAAAAATCCCCTCAAGTGGAAATCTCCTCCTTAATCCGTTCAGTAAATAATGGTGCCTTTCTGCCTTTCAGTCTGACTATGATAAGACGATTGTATCAAGCTGAGGATGGAACGTGGGATTCATAGGCTTAGGTATGATAGGCAATACTCCTTTGATTCCTCGAGGTCGTTTCGAAGCTGGGTAAATTCGCATAATGACAGTCTGAATGTAATGGAAAATAACATCAACTTGGCCACCCCGACACGTTAATCACCCTCTAGATTACCCAATTGACCACTTGCGAGGTTCAGGCTATAAGGAAGTTGGAGCTGCAGACTTCGATATTATGCCGAAGTACCAGCTAAAATACGGTTGTAGTGTACGGTATCTATAAACAAAGAATATAAAATTCAACACATTTTCTATCCATCACGAACCTATATTAGCATTACAGTTCCGTTTAAATGTTATGTGATAGGCTCCAACTTCCTTATAGCTTGAAAGCACAAGTAGTCAAATTATCGCGAGGGTGTCAAAACGAAAGCCGAGTACATTATTTTTAGTCATTATTAGTGTAAAGATAGTATTGTGGTTTATGGTTCCAATCATGTCTTTGGGAAGGTCAAATTGGCCAACACGGTGCTATTACATGTTCATTTTCTTGATAGCGTACTGCATAAGGGCGTGGAATTTCGATGTGAGTATGCTAGGTTCGAGTCCTTGGAATGCCACCATGTATTTGTTTGATTTAATTAATTGAGTTTAAGAGGTGAAATTGGTTGGTGGAAACACACATATACTACCTTCTCATATTCATTCAAGGCTTCAACCAAAATTGCGTCGGTTCGAAGTCCCCTGACACTCATACCGGAAGTAATCACTGTGTTCACGAGTGTTTTGTTTCAAACCTATATTTGAACTCCCATTTGTCTTTTTTTTATAATTATAAGTTTTCGATATTTCTTTTCTTGCGTATTTAGAGTATCTGTTGTAAGTTTATGGGGGGATGAGTCTTCATGAATTCGGTCGATATATTAGTGGTACTGTTGCTTAGGGACTGAGTTGAGTTTGCCTCCTTGATTCTACTTGTTGTCAGTGATATTCTAATATACAAGGATAACCCTTAGAAAATTATGATGCCTTCTTGAAAAACCGTTTACTCTGTGGATATCGTTAGACTAACTTCATTACAATTTAGTGAAGGATCTGCTGGGAAATAGCCGGGTAAAGACTATCTCATTTCAACTCCTCTGGCTTTCATATACCCCCTTTCCTAAGCTGAATAAGGCCGTCTAATCATAGCACAGAAAACACAGAAACAAAATGCGTAACTCGGCATCTTGAAAGGGTTAAAGTCTAAGTTAAATATGGCTCCATCGTTATTATTACCCCTTGGAAGTGATCTAACACATTGGGGGGCCAGAACCAGTGCAAATTCATGAACTCTGTATCTCCACTCACGTTCAACCTACTTCCCTAAAAAACATTGCCTGGGTTGCTGTTATTTCTGGCATACAGGGCGTGCCGCTTTGACTTACCTGTTGTGCTTGGCGTTTTGCTTTGGCTCGTCTCGTGAGAGATGTGCACTCTGGTGACCTTGGGTAGACTGCTTGATGTGCGCAAACCTGTGTGACGCTGGGTAGACTGGTTGAGGTTGACCGTACATTCGTTGAATTTGTTTGCGACCCACACCTGTTTCGTTCCCCTACACCCTGTATTACCCCTTCACACACATTACCCACACCTTACACACACCTGTCTCTCCCGGTCTCCATTCCCCCACCAATACACGTAACCCGCGCTCCCACCTCCACTATTATTTTTAGTATTAATCACTTCCCTAGCCTTATGATGATCTCTCTTTGTATGATATCTTTTTCCTTTATAGGATCTCTCCCTTACACCCTGCCCTCCCTGTCACCTCCTCCCACCAGACACACTGACTCCTCCTGCTCCCTCCTAAGTTTTAGGGATCGGAGGTCACAGCACTACAACATGGGCTCAACAGCAATAGGTAGAAGCACGTCTACAGCACTGCCCGAGGTCACAATATTATCGTAAAGAGGTCACGGCACTAGCGGAAAGGGTTCACAGCCACTACCGAAGAAGGGTCACAGTATTATCGTATGGGGTCACGGCACTATCGGCAATGGTCACATAATCACCGAAAGGAGTGGCACAAAACTACTATAGAAAGTGGTCAAAGCATTCCCGAAGGAGGTGAAGAACCAATATCGAAAATGGCCACAGCTACTATCGGAAGGGCCCTTTTTTTTTTTTTTTTCGACGTGCACTACCACAAAGGACCTCATTCGCGTCCCCGGCCTCCGGGTCTGGTTGGGCTCACAAGCATCGCGCGAGACGACATTGATCGAAGGGGCCGCAGTTGGAGGTCTTGCCTAGATCGCGAGTGTGACCGTCCCAAAACCTCGCCCCGCGGCGGTACTCGGACTGAAACCCACACACCTGCCTCCGAACCCTCTTTGGGCCTCGCATTGCTCGCGGATGCACATGATGACGTATACACACACACACACACCCTTGAAATATCTCATGCGATTTTAGCTTGAGCGTAATCAAACATTCTTTTCCCGTTGTTGGCCCAGATGCTGCGCCCGAAAATCAGAGGCGTGCAGAATGGGTAGTCCATGGAAAGGATAGAGGGATGACGAGGAAAACGCTGGCGAGGAAGGAGTCCTTGTCGCGGGGAAAAAAACCCAGTGGCCATTATAGAACACACCTCGAATTGTGCATATAATATGAAGCTCAACCATTATAATGCCAGGTACCGACAAACCTCGACCATTTCAGGAAATGTTTTGTTCTTACTATATGAGAGTGTTCCATATACAGAGTGGTACAATTACTGATATGTGTCTTGGTGTACTGTTCATGATGATTAAGGCGTTCTTGCAATTAGGTTTATCTGATTAAAACAAATATTACCGGTGCCCTAACCATGCTCACTCGGCACCTCCCACTCTCTTTTCTCGTTCATCTTTCTACGATCTCTCTCTCGCTCTCGCTCTCTCTCCATCTCTCATCGATCATCTTCTCTCCATCCTTCCTCTCTCTCCTTCTCGCGCCCCTCTCTTCCCTCTCTTCTCCTCTCTCATTACTGCTTCTCTCCGCTACAGCTCGCTTCTCCGATCTCTCTCATTAATGAACATTTTACGTATTCACAGTATCTATTAATCATTATCAACGTCCAATCAACCCAATTTACGAAGAACACTGGAACAATGAGAGATTAGTTACGTGTTTTCAAACTTCATACCTTTCTCTATGATCCATGACCTGCCATCTCTCCATATTGTTCTGGCTAACAGTATGTGGCTTTTCGCGACCTGTCACTTACTTCTTAACTGTCAAATGTTGCCTGGGTATGACGAAAAGTGGTATGTACAACCAGTATCCATGACCTAATATACACTTTTCAATTAGGTATATTTTGCAGTAGTATACCAGCTTTAACCCCTTGAGGAATATGATGCAACTTTTGACAGTTTCGTCTGGCTATCATTCGAACCATTTTGTTTAGCTTGCTAATGGCTCCTGTGGGAATTTAAATGGCCAAAGACTATTCCTCGATGAACCTTCTGATTTCCCCATACTACCCTTCCTAATTCTGAAAAAATGTTGTCTAATAATAGCCAGAAAAATCCAGAAGCCCCGAACATAATTTATAACCCTGCAATCCAACCACAGAGCCCTTCCTACATTCTTTTTTCCATACGAAGCCAAAACGTTCGCATACCTCGCATTATTTCAACAGATATTTCTCCAGAGCAATTGCCTTCTTCGAGGACAACTTGCTTCAATTGTGCACGCCTCGCCCACCCATCTTTCTCCCCGTAGAACTAGTCGCAGCTCGAGAGCGCTCCCATGAATTTACACTTTCTCCTCCACAATGCAGAACTTCTGCTTATCAGAATTCAATTATCCCCAGAGCTACTAAGCTTTGGAATTCGACTTCCCTCGAATTGCTTTTCCCACAAACTTACAATCTACAATAAATGTTTAAAATCCAGTTGTTACAAACATTTTATGACATGGAGGATTGCCTTTAGCACATGGACCTTTTTGTTGTTTATCTGTGTTTTTCCTCCTCCGTTCATTGTCTCTTAAAAAAAAAAAAAAAAAAAAAAAAAACAAAAAATTATTGTTATAATAAAGTGGAGAGAAAGATTTATCACGATCAATTCACCCAATGATGTTATATACATACATTCGTTTTATACTACGTTATATATGTTGTTTTTTACCGTCCCATTTCGCTTCTAGGTTCCAGGACAATACACGTTTGCCGCTGCTCTTCCCTTCACATTACAGTAATAAACTTTTGTCTGGGTCGTTGTCTTGGGTCGTTCTGCTCTCCTTTCATCATTACAGTAATTTAAACGTTGATCCGCTGCTCTCTTTCACTATTTACCAGTCAATAAACGTTTGTCGCTGCTCTCTTTCCACATTATCAGTAAATGATAAACGTTGGCTGTCGCTGCTCTTTCACATTACCAGTAATAAACGTTTAGCGCTGCTCTCTTTTCACATTACAGTAATCAAAAGTTTGTCGCTGCTCTCCATTTCAGCGTTAACAGTAATAAACGTTTGTCACCTGCTCTCTTTCACATCTTTACTAGTACATAAACGTTTGTCCTCTGCTCTCTTTCACATTAACAGTAATCAAACCACGTTTTGTTTCACTGCTCTCTTTTTCACATTCCAGTAATAAACATTTGTCGCGTGCGGCCTCTTTCACATTATCAGTATATAAAACGTTTTGTCACTGCTCTCCTCTTCACATTACATGTAATAAACGTTTGTCACTGCTCTCTGTTTCCCACTTACAGTAATAAACGTTTGTCACTGCTCTCTTTCAATCATTACAGTTTAATAAACGATGTGCTTACTCTTTCCTAATTGTCGCTGCTCTCTTTCACATCTTACAGTTAATAACACGTTCCTGGCTATCACAGGCATTTTCGTTTTGCTCTCCCCCTTTCACCATTAGCAAGTATATATAAACGTTTTGTCGCTGCTCTCTCTTTCACTTATTCACTAGTAATAAACGTTTGGTTCGCTGCTCTTCCTTTCTACCCATTTACAGTAATTATATAAACGTTTTGTCCTTGCACTGCTCTCCCTTTCACCCTTTGTTACAGTAAGTAAACGTTTGTCACTGCTCTCTTTCACATTACTAATACGTAATTAGTAATAAACGTCCGTTTGTCCCTTGTCCCTCTCATTCACATTTACAGTAATAAAACGTTTGTCACTGCATCCTCTTTTCAACATTAATTACATTGTAATAAACATTTGCGTCGCTGTTCTACTCTTTTCCATACACATCGTACAGTAACTACAAACGTTTTGTCACAGTGCTCTCTTTTCACATTACAGTAATTAAACGTTTGTCACTGCTCTCTTTCACATTTACCTAGTAATAAACGTTCTTGTCGATGCTCTCTTTCACATATCAGTAATAAAACATTTGTCACTGCTCTCCCTCTTTCCACATTACAGTAATTAAACGTGTGTCTTGCCTCGACCTGCTCTCTTTCACAATTACAGTAACAACCGGTTTTGTCGCTGCTCGCTTTCACATTACAGTAATGTTAATACCCTTTTGTCAACGGCTCTCTTTCACATTACAGTAATAAACGTTTGTCGCTGCTCTCTTTCACATTACAGTAATAAACGTTCTTGTCACCTGCTCTCTTTCACTATTACAGCTAATAAACGTTTGTCACTGCTCTCTTTTCACATTACAGTAATAAACGTTTTGTCCTTGTCGCTGCTCTCTTTCACATTACAAGTAATAATTACGTGGTTTGTCGCTGCTCTCTTTCACATTACAGTAATAAACGTTGGTCGCTTTGCTCTTCATTCACATTACTTAGTAATAAACTTTTTGTCGCATGCTCTCCTTTCTTCACTATTTACAGAAATAAATGTTTGCCTCGCTGCTCTCTTTCACATTACAGCTAATAAACGTTTTGTCGCTGACTCTCTTTCACTTACAAATATAAACGTTTGTCATCACCTGCTCTCTTTCACATTTTACCAGTAATAAAACGGTTGTCACTGCTCTCTTTTCATCATTACAGTTTAATAAATGTTTGTCCGCTGGGCTCTCTTTATCACATGACAGTATAAACTTTTTTGGTTTGGGTGTTTTCTGCTGCGCTCTCTTTGTAATCTTGATGTGTTACGTCAGTTTTTGAATAAAACTTTTGTCGCTCGGCTCTTTCAACATTACATGTAATCCAAACTGTTTTGTCAGGCTGGCCTCTCCCTTCACATTACAGTAATCAAACGTTTGTCTTGGTCGATGGTCCCTTGCATATTACAGTTAATAAACGTGGTCGTTTCTCTGCTCTCTTTCCATATTACAGTAATAAACTGTTTGTCGCCTTGCTCTCTTTCCACATCCATTACAGTATATTAAACTGTTTTGTCGGCTGCTCTCTCTTCCATTCATTTCTTTACAGCTAAATAACATCGTGTTGTCGCTGCCTCTCCTCACATTAACCAGTTAATAAACGTTTGGTCGCTTGCATCTCCTTTTCTACATTACAGTATTTAACGTTTGTCGCTGCTCTCTTTTTCCCATTACAGATAAAACGTTTGTCGCTGTGTCTCTCTTTCAACCATTACAGTAATAAACGTTTTGCTCCGATGCTCTCTTTCTACCTTACAGTAATAAATAACTTTGTCGCTGCTCGCTTTTTCACCTTACAGTAATAATACGTTTGTCGCTGCATCTCCTTCACATTAACCCAGTAATAAACGTTTGTCTTTGTCGCTGCTCTCTTCGGTCACATTACACAGTAATAAACGTTTGTCGCGCCATGCTCCTCTTTCAACAGTTACAGTACTTAAACGTTTTTACGCTGCTCCTCTCCCTTCACATTAACAGTATATACGCCTTTGTCCGCTGCTCTCTTTCACATTACAGTAATAAAACGTTTGTCGCCTGCCTCTTTTCGCACATTTACAGTAATAACCCACGTTTTGTCGCTGCCTCTCATTCACATTACAGTAATAAACGTTTGTCTCGTTGCTCTCTTTCACTTTACAGTATATAAACGTTCTGTCGCTGCTCTCTTTCACATTACATTACCCATATAAAAACGTTTGTCGCTCTGCTCTCGTTTCATCGTTAGCCAGTAATTAAAACGTTTGATTCGCTGCTCCTCCTCGTCACATTACAGTAAATAAATCCGCTTCTCTCGCTGCTCTGCTTCTTTCACGTTACAGTAATACCCGTTTGTCACTGCTCTCTTTCACATTAACAGTAAATAAACGTTTTGTCGCTGCTTCCCTACTTTCACATTACAGTAATTAAACACTTTTCTCGCTGCCCTCCTCTTTCACTATTACAGTAATAGAACAGTTTTCTTTCACTGCTTCTCCTCTTTCACATCCAGCGACAGTAATAATTACGTTTCATCCCCTCATGCTGCTCTCTTTCACGTTACAGTAATAAATCACGTTTGCTCGCTGTCTCCTTTCACGTTACAGTAATCCCCCCCCCCCCCCCCCGTCTCCCTCTACTGCGTGTTTACAGTGTTTATATCCCACCGCTAATCGTTCTTTTCATAAGCTTTCGTCGTGTAGGCACAGTCATTTGAAATCCCTCCTCCTCCCCTCTGATTTAAGGCTGAATTTATCGTTGTCTATATTCTGTTTACTGTACACCCTTACGGTGTTTGTATACTCTATATTCGTATTTATGTTCATATTAGAACTTACGCGGTTAAAAGTGGTGGGCTGTCCGGTCTATGTGCGGCAAGCTGCGTTAAAAGAAACACGAACTGCTGGTTAATGCTTTACTGTGTATGCACACGGGTCCACGAGTGCGGTTGTGGTGTTTTATAATGCAGCTGCGTTCGGTGTAAAATTAAACGAACAGAAACTGCTGTATGCTTAACTGTGTATGCGGTCCAAGAGTGCGGTTCGTGCGTTTTATAATGCAGCTGCGGAAAAGACACTAGGAAACTGCGTATGCTTACTGTGTATGCGGCAAGATGGGTTGTGGTTCCTATTAACTGCCGCGCCGGTTATTAAAGAACCAGAACTGCGGTATGCTTCGACTGTGTATTCCGGGTCAAGAGTGCGGTTTGTGGTTTATATATGTCAGCTGCGGTTGAAAGAACAGAACTGCGGTATACTCTTTTATAGCGGGTCAAACGGTTGTGGTTTTTTAATGCAGCTGCGGTAAAGAACCGAACTGCGTATCTTACTGTGTATGTTCCAAGAGTGACGGTGGCTCTTGATACATGCAGTTAGAGTTCAAAAAGCGGCGGTACTGCGGTAATAGTCTTGTCAATGTGTGCTGTTAAGATATTGTGCTGTGGGTATTGGTGGGTGGAGACCAGTGCAAGAAGACGAGAGAGAGAGAGAGAGGGGGGCGGGGGGCGGGGGGGGAATTATGGAGTGAAGAGAGAAGAGGGAAGGAATTGATTGAACAGCGGGAAGGAAGGAAGAAGAGATAGTAAGAGCGGTGGGTTTATGAATAAAGTAGAAGAAAAGGAAATAGTAGGGAAAAGGCGGCCGCGAAGGGATGACGCAGGGAGTAACTAATGGACCCCAAGACACGGATGGAAACGAAAAGGACCATGAAGCAATAGGAACAAAGGGAGGGAAGGAGGGAAAGAGAAACAAATCAATAAAAAAGACAAAGTGAAAGGGTGAAAGGTAAGGACTGGGCGGGGGGGGGGCAGTCCGATAAGTGCACCCTGTGGATGAACAATGGTACACTTGAAACGCGCCCACCTAGCCCCCCGGCTCTCTCTCCTCGCTCTCGCTCTCCTCATCTCTCTCTCACTTCGGTATTTCTGACTTCCTGCGCCATTGCAACCCACGTCCCCTCTCAACCAGTACCGCGCTCAACTAGTACCAACTCGACTTAATATTGTTGTGTTGTTGTGTGTTGTTGTTCCCTAAGCTGCCTGGCCGAACAGCCCCGAGTCCCTGAGAAAGGCCATGGCCACGATCGGGCTTTCCCACAGAGCTCTCAGTGAGGGTAGATTGTGTTGTTGGCGTAAGTGGTTGTGTGAAATGCAGTCTTCTATGATGTGTTTAATGGTATGGGGTGCTGTTTTACATCCCGGGCAGGTGTCGACAACGGAGTCATCCAGTCTCTTCTGATAGCTCAGGAGAGCTGGATGGTGTCCGCATCTCAGCCTGGCCAGGTGGACTCTGTCCTCGCGAGGAAGGGAGGATTCGGAAGGATGGATTCGGGAGGTAGTGCATGCAGCTGCGTGTTGTCTGTGAGTGAGTGGATGGATCGGTGAGAGATATGAGTATGGATGTGCTTCTGGAAGTTGGTTCGGGGTGGGCAGGGAGGGAGAGAGGACAATAATTTTGTGTGATACCGTGTGCTGGGTGTTGTTTTGATATTTCTTGGTGTCTGTGGGTGTGTTGCCATGTAGTTTAGTGGGTGGTCTTGGTTCCTGGAGGCTGCTGCCAGGAATTGAGTGCCTCTCATGTCCAGATGGTCTCTTGACTTTGAGTGATTTTGGTTTCTTGATGTAGGTGATCTGTGGGTGCAGTAGCTGTGCAGCCTGTAATGATCTTCAGGGCTTTGTTTTGAATAGTCTGTAAGGTCTTATGATGTGTTTCAGCTAGGGTTAGAAGCCCAGGCTGGGCTTGCGTATTCCATCACTGATATTATGTATTGTTTATATACTGTGGTGGTAGTTTCTTTGTTGTGTCTCAAATTTTGTCTGAGAGAGTGACCTGAGGGCGTTAAGGCTGGGTGTCAGTTTCTGATTAATGTTTGTGGTGTGCTGTTTGAATGTCATATGAGTATCATATGTTACTCCTAGGATTTTGTGTGTGTGTGTATGTGTTAGGGTGTGTTGTTTATGGTGAGTTGAGGGATGTATTCGTTGTTCTGCTGTCCAACTTGTGAGCAGGGTTGCGGTGGATTTGGCTGGGGCTACATTAAGTCTGTTTGTAGTGCACCAGCCATGTAGTGTGTTGAGATAGGGTTTGAAGGAGATCTGTTGCTCTTTTTGGGTCATGGTGTGTGCATGTGAGTGTTATGTCATCTGCATAGGAGGCTAAGTTTATTTGGGGCGTATTGGGTGTAGTTATATCGTGCATGTACAGATTGAAGAGTGCGGGGCGATAGGACGGATCCTTGTGGGACTCCGTTTGGAAAGTTTCTGATTTTAGATGACTGACCGGCAAAAGATACGTGTGCACATCTGCCTGCTAGGAAGTTGGCCAGCCACTGTTTTGTGTTGTTGTGCATGTTTGTGTTGTAGATTTTGTTTGTTAGGTTGTGGCGGGGGATGGCATTGAAGGCTTTACTAATGTCGAGTGTGGCTATTAGTGATCTGTGTGGTGGTCTAGCTGAATTGATGCCGTCGAAAGCTCTTTGTGTAAGGTCTGTGAGAAGAGTGTTTGTGGAGTGCAGTGGCCTAAAGCCATGTTGTGTTGGAGCTAGGGGTAGGTCAGGTGTAATTAGTTGTAATACTAGGCATTCCATGACTTTTGGAGGGGGAGCAAAGGAGTGTGATGGGGCGGTGCGAGGAGGGTAGCGTGGGGTCTTTGTTGGGTTTGGGGAATGTGATGATGATACCATGCTTCCAAATGTCTGGTATTGTGTTGTGTGAATAGCTGTAGTTTGATATGTTAGTGAGTGCTTGTATGCCTTGTGGTCCCAGGTGTCTGAGGTGTATGTTGCTTATGTTGTCTAGGCCACAGGCGGGTGAGTGCTTGAGATTGTTGATGATATGCTTTGTCTGGTGATTGGTGAAGGGTGTATAGTCAGGGTCTGTGGGGAATTGTCTCTTACGTCGGATGACACGTCGGTCGTCTTTGTGAGGTTTTAGGTGGCTGACATGTGAAAAGTGATTGATGAGAGTGTTTGCTTGTTGTTTACATGAAGGAGTAGAGTCTGTTGTTGTGATTGCAGCATGTGATTGTGTTGTGTTGCTGTTGGAAAGTGTGATGCTGTTTAGTGTTTTGTATAGTTTTTTGGGGTTTGTTTTGTGATCAAGTGTTTGTAGGAAGTTATTCCAATTTAGTTTTTGTTGTTCTTGTATTTTGTTGTTAGTTTGGGTGTTGAGTGCTTTAATTTGTTGTGTGATGTCTTGTGTGTGGGGTGCTGGGGAGTGTTTCAGTATGTCGCGTTGTCTGATGAGGTTTTGAATTTCTGGTGTGAAGTTGGGGTTGTGTCTTTTTCTGTTACCTCTTGGAATGTGTTTCTTGTCAGCGTTTTGGATAGTTTTATTGAGTATGTGTACAGTATTGTTGATGTTAGTGATGGGTGTACTGTTTAGAGTTGTGAAGTGTTGTTCTGTCTCATTTGTGAATGCTTCCCAGTTAGCTCTTTTATAATTGGTGTATGTGTGTTTGTGGCTAGCTGGGGTGAGTCTGGTTTTGGTGGTGATAATGATCGGGAGGTGGTCAGAGCCTAAGGTTCTGACCACCCTCCAGGATGTTGTGGGGGCGAGTTCTGGGGAGCAAAAGGTGATGTCTGGTGATGATGGGTTATAGAGGGCTTGGTGAGGAATATGGGTATGTTGAGGGATGTCGTTAAGGATGATGAGGTTATCGGTTTGGTTTTGTAGTACCAGCTCTCTGTCTGTGTCGGGGTTGTCGACAAACCAGGCCGACGTCTTGGCGTTGAAGTCCCCACCCAGGATGATGTGTGGGGTGTGTAGGGTGTTTGTGATGTGTTGTAAGTGTGGTCTGTATTCATTTGGTACTGTAGGGGATGTTTGGGGAGGGATGTATGTGTTTATGATGGTTATGTTGGAGTTGTTGCCAGTGCGTATTTTAATTGACTGTATTTCTGTTGTGTTATCATTTGGGGGGAGGAGTGATTTGGTTTGTACACTGGTTACTATGTATGATATTTCTTTGTGTACCAGGGTGATGAGTCCACCGCCCCCGCCGACAGCCCGGTCTTGTCTGATGGTGGTGAAATTATGAAATGTGGGTGTTTTTTGTGTTGTGCGGAGTTTTGTTTCTTGTAAGATGGCAATGTGTATGTTGTGTTGTTTGATGAAGTGTGAGAGTTCGTGTTTCTTTGTGTTGATGCCATCTATGTTCAGTTGAAGAATGTTAATGTTATGTGCACGATGTATGTTGGGTGCTGCTGCACGAGGATGGGGTGGGGGTGGGAGGGGGGGCGGGGGGGTGGGGGTGAGGGAGGGGCTGGGGGTTGGGATGGGTGTGGTGGGGGTGGGGATTGGGGAGCAGGAGATGGGGGTTGGAATGGATTAGGATGGGGTGTGGTGTGTTGAGTTGAGGATGTGGATGGTATGGGAAGGTTAGGGGGGTTAGGGAGGAGTGGTGAACAGGTTTTAGGTGAGGGAGTGGATGATATGGGAAGGTTAGGTGGGTTGGGGAGGAGAGGTGGACGGGTTTTAGGTGAGGGATTTGACTGGGAGAGGGAGGGGCATGAGGAACAGGTCCAGGTGTTTGTGTAGTGTTTCTTGGAGGCAAGTGTTGTGCAGGTGAAGTGGGTCCAGTTCCCACATGAATTGCAGAGAACTGAACCCTTAGTATGGCGACTCGGAGTGATGGGTTTTGAGCAAGTTGGACATATGTATGTGAACGTGGGTCCTGGGTTTGCTCTCAATGTCTCCGGCTAGAAGAAGTCTTCGAGAAATGACAGCCGGAGAGTAATTTCTCGGTGTAGGAAAAACTGTGTGATGTGTGTGTGGTGTGAGAGGTGTGGAAATTCCCGGCGCGACCGAAGCCGCTCCAAGGACCCGTGCCCCCAGGGAGGGGGCAGGGGATGGTTGTGACGGTTTGGCTCCCGAAACTGCTCCCCGCGGCCGGCATCCGGTTTTCCTCCACTGGTCGTTGATTTTGTCTTCGGCTGTGGAGGGTCGGCAGCCATCCGCGGTTGGCAGCCTCGGGAGGTGGCCCCACGGCGTAGACGCCGCCACATCAGGACAATATTGTTAGGTTAGGTGGATTTAGGTTATAGTTTTATTTTGGCTCTCCTTGACCTTCTTCGATTTTGGTGCTGGTTGATATCTATTGGTTGAGATGGTCTACTGGTTGAAATAGTCTACAGGTTGAAATGGTCTACAGGTTGAAATGGTCTACTGGTTAAAATGGTCTGCAGGTTGAAATTATGAAAAGTTTGAGTTGTCCGGGACCTATTCTGAAGTGTTCGTACTCTCGTCTGGAAAAATCTCATCTGGACTGCATCTCGTCGGTGTGGTAGGGAAAATAAGCTTCCTCTGTCACTCCCTCTGTCATGTGTCTTTTATCCTCGTGTTTCCCCGCTTTTGTTGTGTAAGGCCTTTATTTGTGTTGTCTGGTTCCCGTGTCGTCGCATTTGTTTTTCTTCTCCGGCTACGTCTTGGGGAGTTGCATTTTTTTTTTTTTTTTTTTCATCTTGGCCCCGTTTCGTTGCAATTGTTCGTATCGCTTCGTCTCCGTTTTCTCTCACACGTTTCCTCATTTTGTTGTTGAGGTTTGTTATTTTCGTCGTCTTGTTCCCGTTTCGTCGCAGATATTATTATCTCGTGATTGTTGTAGGCGAGTGATGGTTCGTTGTTGATTTTTTTTTTTTTTTTACCATCTTTTTTTCCCCATTTCGTCGCAGTTGTTCTACTCTACCCACGTCCTGGCTGTTCAAGTTTTTGTTTTTAGCATCGTCTCCCTGGCCCCGTATCGCTGCTTGGTTTCTTTGTTTACTTATTCCTTACTTTCGTGGTGTTGGAGAGTCTTATTTTCGTTGTCTAACCCGTTTAGTGGCAGGTGTTCTTCTCCGCCTACGTCCTGGCTGTTGAAGGTTTTTTATTTTCGTTTGCTTTGCCTCACATCACTGCGACTTGGTTTTATTTTCAGGATTCCTCACTTTCTTGTTGAAGAATCTTAGGATGATATTCTCAAAAAAATTGATTTCCCTTCGCTGGGCCTTAAATGGACGATATAACTTGAAAAACTACGCTATCTTTGACGATATAACTTGAAAAACTACGCTATCTTAAATGGACGATATAACTTGAAAAACTACGCTATCTTTGCAAATAGGAGTGTTAATCCTTGTTCTCTCTTTAAGGGGAGATTTCCACTTGAGTGAGTTTTTTCTTGACTCCTTTCTCCCTCATGTTTAGCCCCATTTCTTTTCTAATTTTAAGACGTTCGCCCCGTAATTTTGATGATTTTAAGAACTTTCAACCCATTTCTGTCAATTTTAAGACCTTCCGTGCAATTTAGGTGTTGATTTTATCCTGGCGAGCGATAGCGAGCCTGTAATTTAAGAGGAACCGGCTTTCAGCCGGGAAAGTTTTCTACCGAAAAATGTACAAATTTATCTTCAAAGGGGCTCAAGGGGGTGTAATCTTAAGCTTGATGGATATCTAGAGACCAAACTAAAAACCTCCCCTTAAGTTTCTTCATTTTGTTTTTGGAGGGTATTTTGTTCGTCCCTTCGTCCCTTCGTCCCTTGTTGATACAGTTTATCCTCCTTGTGTCGTTGGAGGGGTATTATTTTGGTCCTCTTGGTCTCTTTTCGTCGCAGTTGTTCTTCTTCGTTGCTTTAAAATGGCAGTGTTCGCTCCAGTTCTTTTCTGTCTTCAGTTGTTCTTCATGTATCTGGTTACGTCAGTCTTGTGTACTGAACCTAGACAACAATTCAAAGGGTTGTATGTATGTCTAGTTGGTTTATAGAAAAGTCTCCGCATTACATATTTAGAACATGTTGGATTGGAATTGCCGGAATGCGCTTTCTCTCTTTCTCTCTCTCTCTCTCTCACACACACACACACACACACACACACACACACACACACACACACACACACACACACACACACACACACACACACACACACACACACACACACACACACACAAACCAAACTACCAACAGTATGATAAAACTCCCCTCCGACCTCTACTACACGACTACATCTAACTTAAGGGGGGTCACCGGCTTTTTTTTTATCTCTCTCTCATTTTCTCTCTTTCTCTGGCTTGTATCCATTCGGCCCCATTTAGCCAACTGTTTTAAGACGTTTATACCCATCCAGGTGTCGATATAATCCTGGCGAGCGATAGCGAGCCAGCATTGTATGGAGAAATCCGGCTTCGCCGGAGAAATTTTTCTATCGAAAAATGTACAAATTTAATTTGCTCTCAAAACAAAAACATATATATGCTGCCTCGCTACCGCTCACCAGGAAAATATTGACACCTGCATGGGTTAAACGTCTTAAAACAGTAGGCTGAATGGGGCCGAATGGATACAAGCCAAAGAAAGAGAGAAAAGGAGAGAAAGAGAAAAAAAGCGAGGTGGGCTCCCTTAAAATATTCCTATCTTCCGCCCCCGAGATTAGTGCTACAAAATGGGGTATGAGCTAAATAGTACGTTTCCTGAATTTGTGTACCTGTAAGCATTTTTATCTTAGGCATTTTTAACTGTACATAACTATTTTGTAATGTTAATCGTAGGTTCGCCCTTATCATATTAATTAAAAGTGGTATTTATTATTTTTTTTAACTGTACATAACTATTTATTAATGTCAATCGTAGGTTCGCCCGTATCATATTAATTATAATTGGTATTTCTTTTCTTTTTTCTATTGTATTTTTGAAACAATGTTTATGTAAGGCTTTCCTCCTGTGGTTAAAAATAGCATCCTATTAACTTTGGTAACGTGTCCTTTTATGAATTTTCAAGATACATTGTAATACAAATAATTAGTCGTCTGTTTCATAAGTATAAGGCTATTAGTAATTTTTAATGGGTGCACGTTTAGATATACAGATTGGTTGATAGATAATATGGATATATTGCTTAATTAATGTGCATGGACCCCTATAGTTACTTTATCAAAAGTATAATATTAAAACTTCTATTTGGTTTATCAATGCCTCCCCTACCAAGGACCCCCCATCCACAGCCCCGCACCCTAGGACCCCCCATCCACAGCCCCCCCCCCCCCCCCCCACCCCCCCCCCACCCTAGGACCCCCATCCACAGCTCCCCACCCTAGGACCCCATCCACAGCCCCCCACCCTAGGACCCCCATCCACAACCCCCAACCTAGAGCCCCCATCCAGAGCACCCCAACCTTGGACCACCATTCAGAGCACCCCACCCGAGGACCCCCATCCACAGCCACCCACCCAAGGACCCCCTCCCTTAGCCCCATACCCCTCCTCACCCTCAGCCCCCCACCTTAGCACCCCCATCCGCAGCCCACCACCTTACAACCCCCTCCCTTAGCCTAATACCCCTCCTCACCCTCGACCCCCTCCGTCAGCTCCCCATCCGCAGCCCCCCACCTTACACCCCCTCCCTTACCCCCATACCCTTCCTCAACCTCAGCCCCCTCTCTTAGCCTCATACCCCATCTCACCCTCAATCCCCTCCCTCAGCCCTCCATCAGCAGCCTCCCACGTAACAACCCCATCCCTCAGCCCCCCATCGGCAGCCTCCCACGTAACAACCACCTGCCTCAGCCCCCCATCAGCAGCCTCCCACGTAACAAGCCCCTCCCTCAGCCCCCCATCAGCAGCCTCCCACGTAACAACCCCCTCCCTTAGCCCCCCTCGGCTGCCTCCCACATAACAACCCCCTCCCTCAGCCCACATCGGCAGCCTCCCACGTAACAACCACCTCCCTCAGCCCCCATCGGCAGCCTCCCACGTAACAACCCCCTCCCTCAGCCCCCCCATCAGCAGCCTCCCACGTAACAACCCCCTCCCTCAGCCCCCATCAGCAGCCTCCCACGTAACAACCCCCTCCCTCAGCCCCCCATCAGCAGCCTCCCACGTAACAACCCCCTCCCTCAGCCCCCCATCAGCAGCCTCCCACGTAACAACCCCCTCCCTCAGCCCCACATCAGCAGCCTCCCACGTAACAACCCCCTCCCTCAGCCCCCCATCAGCAGCCTCCCACGTAACAACCCCCTCCCTCAGCAGCCTCCCACGTAACAACCCCCTCCCTCAGCCCCCCATCAGCAGCCTCTCACGTAACAACCCCCTCCCTCAGCCCCCCATCGCAGGATTTCGTCAATATTTTTGTAAGGTACAGGACCTGAGGGCGACGCAGCCGGGGCCCGAGTTGTGATGATTTCCTGCAAGGCACGTCACTGGCAGGGGAGGGGTAGAGATCATGTAGTAATAAAGATCGCCAATCCTTTTATTTGGACACACTTATGGTGCCTTAATGATCGTACAGCGGAGGGATATTTTAGTTTGGATCATGTAAAGTGACAATAGAAACCAGAGGGGGAGTAAATAACGGAGGAAGCGAAAAATATAAATATATAAATATACGTATAACCGTATAACCGGTAGAGAAAGCTAGAAAAACAGAAATGGGGGGAATGGAAGAGAGCTGGATGAAGGAATGAAAGAATGGTAAACCTTTAGGGTAAGAGGAAACAAAGGGATATACGAGAGAGAGGGTCGAGAATATCAGAGAACTGGGAAAGGGGACATACGATTTTTTTTTTTTTTTCTGTATTCCAACTACTCCCTCTCGGGCATAGGCTGAGAGCCTGCACACTCTACCGCCGAACACGGTGAGGCCCGTGAGGTCTTGTTCCAGTCTAGGGAGTGAGACATGCGAAGCAGCCATTCACGGCTCGAAGCAACTCCATCTCTGAAGCTGCTTCGCATCTGTGCTTCACTGTCTCATCCCCCAGACTCGGACCCTCACTCTCAGAACACCACATATTGAGCAATTAACTCACTAGGCATTGCCCCCTGTAGCATTTTTTTAATATGGGAATATTCATACAATACTATTTATCTGGGAACAATTATTATTTTTTTTTTTTTTTACATTTCGGTGTGCTGTGGTAATGCACTGAAACTAGGTTCAGCACAAATTTCATCCCAATAATATTTTCCCATTGACATATTGGGATTCGAACGCAGGTCCATTGGATTACCACTCCAGTGGCAAGACCACTCTGCCATACCTCGAGTGTCTAATAAAGACAATGTAAACGCAAAATAAATGAAATATATATATATATATATATATATATATATATATATATATATATATATATATATATATATATATATATATATATATAATAATATATACTGTATACTGTATACTATATATATATATATATATATATATATATATATATATATATATATAGTTGACCTGTAGAAAAATATGAATGTGTTAAACTGGTCGATTCGGTAGAAGATAATATACGAGAAAAGAATGGGGAAATATATGGCACCCGTTTTCTGTTTCCAGATATATATTTTTTTTTTCCCTAGTTTAGCCGGGTTTCTGAATGTGTTTTCGTTTTGACTGGCCCTCGAGGGAGGCCTCAGTTTTTAGAAGCACAAGAGACGTATTTATATATATTTTCTCTGGGACCTACCGTATCCTATATTTCTCTTTATATTTATGAATATCAAATATTCTTTAAAGGCGGACTGATATATTCGATCCCTCAATTTATTTTAAAGGCCCACTGATATATTATTGTGTCTGTCATTATATTTTAAAGACCCAATTGACGGCCTATTCTCTCACTTTCTTTTAATGCCCACTAACATCATATTTCATCTCTTATTTTGTTTACTGCTCACTGACATCATAAATTATGCTATCCCTCGTTTTCCATCATATGTTATCCCCGTTTTCTTAAATATATTGTTTAGGTTCGCTATGATAAATAAATGCGTTAATAATATAATTGACATAAATACCCCGTAATTACTTCAGTTCAAATGATTGAGTAACTTAGCAGTGCCAAATCGTATGCAAAGCTTAACTGATAACGTTATTTTCCTCATTATTTAACAAACCTTTTAGTTATTCGATTGGAAATAGAAATCTTAGTCCTGTTTATTAGTTTGTAGTGAACACAATCAACGTACACTTACTTTACTATTGTACAAAATAGGTTAGATTAAATGTATCAACAATGCAGGTACATCCGTGACGTCAGTTGACCTTAAGGGGAGGTTTTTAGTTTATTCCCTGGACCTCCATCAAGTTTATAATTACACCCTCTTGACCCCCTTTCAGGACAAATTTGTAAATTTTTCGGTAGAAAAATGTCCCGGCCGAAGGCCGATTCCTCTTAAATTACAGGCTCGCTATCGCTCGCCTGGAAAAAATCGACATCTAAATGGCACGAAAGTTCTTAAAATTGACAGAAATGGGGCGAAAGTTCTTTAAATCACCAAGCTAATGGGGCGAACATCTTAAAATCTTAAAAACAATGGGGCTAAGCATGAGGGAGAAAGGAGTCAAGAAAACAGTCCCTCAAGTGGAAATCTCCCCTTAACATCTGCAAACATTATTCTTCATGAACCAAGGTGTTCTCAGTAAGGTGTGCATTTGTTACGCCTTGGATATACATAATTATCCGAGAATTTATGGTCTATTCTTAAAGGGGGCTCACCTCGTTTTTTTCTTCTTTTCTCTCTCTCTCTCCCTCCCTCTCTGGGTTGTATTCATGCGGCCCGATTCAGCCAACTGTTTTAAGACGTTTATCCCCATCCAGGTGTCGATTTTTTTTCCTGGTGAGCGGTAGCGAGCCAGCATATTTGTTTATGTTTTTTGTCAGCAGGCTAAATTTGTAAATTTGTCAATAGAAAAATGTCTTCTCCATACAATGCTGGCTCGCTATCGCTCGCCAGGAATAAACCGACACCTGGATAGGGATAAACGTCTTAAAACAGTAGGCTGAATGGGGCCGAATGGATACAAGCCAGAGAAAGAGAAAAGCAGAGAAAAAAAAAAAAGCAGGTGTAAGTTTCTAGATAGTATAATAACCGTGAAGTGTAAACACAATATTAACCCCTTGAAGCTCTGACGCGTTTTAGCAGTTTATTTTGGCTGTCATTAGACGATTTTATGCAGCTTAGGAAGGATCTGTGGGTAGTAAAAGAGTAAATACTATCTCAATCAACCCTTTGACTTCCATATACCGTTACTAATCTGAATAAAATCGATTGACGACCATCTTACTACATTTAAATGCATATAGATATATAACAAACAGTGTGTTTCTTGAGTAGTAATGTAGGAACCCCACTGCCAATCATTGTGGTAATTTGGGAGTTGAGACTTGGAATCCCACCTCCCAGAAGACCCGACCAAAATCGAATGAAGGAGCTTTGTAATTGGATTTCGTCTTGCCTGGTGGGAGCCCAGTAGCATCATAATGTTCCCAGAGAACTAGGTTATTGCTTAAATAATACAATTCACTACATGATACAAGCGTATAAGTAAACACATCAATTCATAACAATATAATACAATCCCGATGAGGGCTTGGCACTTTATGGTATATGTGTCTTCTACGCACCTGACACTATTGTGAAACATTTCTGTCAATATATATCAAATGTATAATCAAGCTAATGGTATACATTTAATTAACTTACGTTGTTTTATACGCTTACAACCATTTATACACACGTAATTATAAACATATACAACGTTATATATGTAATTATAAACATATACAACGTTATATATGTAATTATAAACATATACAACGTTATTATATATGTTTCAGACACAGCATAGTATCCTCATCTGGTTTTAGTGCCCCCACCTCCACCAGGTTCACTCACAGGTGAACAGGATGATCACACCTGTTTTAATCATCGGCATTTCAAACGAAAATGTTATGCACCCCTCAACATGGTGTATAGGTAAGTCACAAAGAGTATAGGTGATTGGCAATCAGCCATATTCTACGTTGCTGTCATAAAGGCAACTGCTTCCCGAGATTGATGTTGAACCGAGTTCGTTTGCTTACCTAGACTTTATCTGTCTATCCAGTATAGGCCTGTATACATGATCATATATATACAGTATATATATATATATATATATATATATATATATATATATATATATATATATATATATATTTATTCTCAGCGAGGCTCGAACCACCGACACTATTGAGAGGAAACTAAAAATAACACATATGTTAGTTAACTAGTAAATGCAAATAAATACAAATTTCCCCTTAATTTTTTTTTTCCAGTTGACGGTAAATCCCTTAGAGGTCTTTCTGCACGCCAGGTCATGGTAGGTTAAGGGGGGGGGTATTTTTCTGGACCCCTTTCTCCCTCCTGTTTAACTCCATAAGTGTTTATTTGTTTAAGACATTCGCTGTGTTAGTTTGGCGATTTTAATACCGTTTGTGTCATTTAAATTATATACTTTATCAACTATGCGTAAGCAGAGTTTAGTATCCCCCTCCCTCCCGCCCCCCTCCCCCTCCCCCCCCCCCCCCTCCGTATAGAGGGTACCACCAGAACAAATGTCTGTTGTCGTCGTCGTTCTCCGTCTGTCCCGAAACTCCTCCTAGACCGTCTAACGGATTTTCACCGAACTTCACACGAACATTCGGTGTGTGAATGTGACGGTCAGTCAAAAAAAAAAAAAAAAAACACATAATTTGTGCAAAAGTTATGGTTTCAGGTCAGAAAAATGGTTCAACACCTAATTGACACGAAAGGTCTTAATATTGACAAAGAAATGAGGTGAAAGGTATTAACATCGCCAAACTAATGGGGCGAACATCTACAAATATTCAAACTAATGGGTTTAATTTGCAACACGATTAAGGGGGAGGTAGCTGCTTTTTCTCCCTTATGTTTAGTCCCATTAGCTTTAAGATTTTAAGACGTTCGTCCCATTAGTTTGGCGCTTTTAAGCCCTCTCATCCTATGTCTACGTCAATATATCGACTTTACGTATCATTTAGGTGCAGATTTTTTCCTGGCGAGTAATAGCGAACCTGTAAGTCTAGGAGGAACTGACCTTCGGCAGGGACATTTTTCTACCGAAAAATGTACAAATTTACTTTTGAAAGGGGGTCTAGCAGGTATTTTTAAAGCTTGATGGAGGTCTAGGAAGGTTATCATAAAATATATAAATATATGAATATATAGACAAAAAAACAACCACTTCCCCCTTAACCCGTTTAGTACCGGTGACATCCTTTTCATTATATTCTGGCAACTTTTAGAAATGTTTGGTCATCTTAGGAAGGATGTCTACCAGTTAACTCTGTAAACATGACAGAGTTCAATAGACATAACTAAAGGCTACTGTAAAGGCCAGATCATCATGAAATTGTCATCATTATGAGGAGGTTCACAGGCAAGCCTCCTCTTCCCCTGCCGTTGTTGTTGTGAGATTCGGGAGTTGCCAACGTCAAACAGGCTGGGACAGAATATCCCTAGATGCCATAAGTATACCCTAACTACCTGTTTCGCCATTATATCCAGTTTCAATACAACTTTACAATTTAACATCTACTTAACATGTAACTAATATTATATATTCAAAATTAGATTTGTATTCTTGTTGTGTTGCTTGGAGTTATACTTGCATCATATATAAATATGTTATACATTATATACTGTATGTATACTAGCGCAGTTGGTTCAGCAACCAACTCGCATCCCGGATCGCTTCGGATATCGGCCCAACATTCTAGACTTATTTCTAACTTCTAACCCTTCCACTTATACTGTCAATCTTGTCTCTCCTTTGGGCTCCTCCGACCATAAACTTATCTTTGTCACCTGTCCTATCTCGCCAGTACAGCCACCCTATCCTCCCAACCAGCGGAGCTTGTGTCACTTTGCGGCTGCTGACTGGGAGGCTCTTGAGCAATATTTCTTTGACTTCCCATAGAATAATTTTTGCTTCCATGGCTGTGGACCCTCGGAGAGTGCTGAACGTATTACCGAGGTAATCCTATCGGGCATGGAAGCATACATTCCATTTTCTTTCTCTCAGACTAATGCAAAAATATCTTTGTTTACTCACGCTTGTTCTATTGCTGCCAGCAATAAGGAGGAAGCATTCAAACGGTACCGACGCCTTCCAACTCAAGAATCTCATTCTTTCTACGTTTCTGCCCGGAATCAAGCCAAATCTGTTCTTCAACTCGCCAACACTCTTTCATCAATAATAAATGCACTGAACTATCCTTGTCTAGCCCTTCCTGAGCTTTCAGGCATCTAGCCAAAAACCTTTCCAACAATTTTTCTTCCTCATCTTTCCGTCCCCTTTTCTAATCTGATGGCACAACTATCACTTCTTCCTCTGACAAAGCTGAACTCTTCGCTCAAACTTTCGCTAGAAACTCCACCTTGGATGATTCCGGTGCTATTCTTACTTATGCCTAATATCCTATTATCTTCTAAAGATGTACTTTCTACCTCTCTGGGCTTAATACTAAGAAGGGATACGGTCCGGATGGTTTTCCTCCTGTTGTACTCAAAAACTGTGCTTCCGTACTAACTCCCTGCCTAGGCAAACTCTTCCGTCTCACCTCTAACGCCTTCCCTTCTTGCTGGAAGTACGCTCCCAAAGAAGGGTGACCACTCTCAACCCTCCAACTATCGTCCAATTACTCTCATTTCTTGCAGCTCTAAAGTTTTTGAAATTATTCTTACTTCAAAATTTCTTAAGCATTTCTCTTCTCAAAATCTACTCTCAGATCGCCAGTATGACTTCCTTAGGGGTCGTTCTACTGGTGATCTTCTTTCATATCTTAATAACTCTTGTTCATCCTCCTTTCGGGACTTTGATGAGACCTTTTCTATTGCACTAGACATATCGAAGGCCTTCAATATTCTGGCACAATTCTCTAATTTCTAAACTACCTTCCTTTGGTTTCTCTCCCTCAATCTGTGCCTTTATCTCTAATTTCCTTTCTGGTCGATCCATAGCTGCGGTTGTGGACGGCCATCGCTCACTTCCTCATCCTATCAACTCCGGTGTTTCTCAGGGTTCTGTCCTATCTCCAATTCTCTTTCAAATACTTATAAATCATCTTCTCAACTGTACCTCCAGTCCTATCCACGCATATGCTGATGACTCTACCTTACTCTATTCAACTAGTTTTCCAGAACGCCCCAGCAAGCAACCCCTCAGAAACAAACATGATGAAGCCATAAAACACTTATCTTCTGATCTAACTACCATTTCCAATTGGGGCAGAGAAAACCTTGTTGCTTTCAATGCTTCCAAAACCCAATTTCTCCAGTTATCTACGCGTCAAGAACTCCCAGAAGACTATCCCTTATACTTCAACAATACAAAAATCAATTCTTCATCTTCTGTCAGTATTCTCATTGTCTCTTTTTCTTCTGATCTCTCTTGGAAAGACCATATTACCACTTTGCTGAAACGGCTTCCCAGAAGCTGGGTGTGTTCAACCGCCTCAAGGGGTTCTTTACTCCTGCACAGCTTCTTGCTCTGTACAGTGGCACAGTGCGTCCTTGTATTGAATATTTGTCGCATGTGTGGGGAGGATCCTCTCACTCAGCACTTCTAGACAAAGTAGAAAGGAAAGTCTTTCATCTTATTAACTCCTGTCCACTCACTGATTCTCGGCAATCTCTCTCTCTTCGCCGCAATGTTGTATCTCTCTCAATATACTATTTATTTTACAATAATCTGTGTTCCTCAGAGCTCTCTCAGTGTATACCACCTATACGTAGGGTACGTAGTAACCGTCTTGCGGAACTCAACTCTTTGCACTCTATCTATCTAGCCTCTATGGGTACTACCGACCCTATATCGAACGAAGATAAAATAATTGAGTGTTAATTTGTGATAATGGTCTAAACCCCATTCAATATAAGGACGATCACTATTTGCTTCTGTTATTTTGTTTATGAAACTTTATGGAACCATCTTAGTGAGAATAATAATAAGGCAGTTACCCCCGTACCATAAACGAACAGAGGAGGGTGCTATAAGTCTATTCTATGGGGAGGTGTGGTGGAGTGGTCTTGCCACTGGCCTGGTAATCCAAAGGTCCCGGGTTCAAATCCCGATGTATCAATGGGAAGATATTATTGGGATGGAATTTGTGCTGTACCTGGTATCAGTGCATTACCACAAGCCCACCGAAACGTCAATAAAATACCCTCATTGTTCCCTGATTAAATAGCACTGTATGAATATTCCCATATTCAAAATATGCTATAGGGGTGCAATGCCTGGTGAGTTATCTGCTCAACAGGTGGCGTTGTGTGTGTGTAAGTGTGAGAGTCCGAGTGTAGGGGGTGAGACAGTGAAGCACGGGAACGAGGTGGCTTCAGAGATGGGGTCGTTTCGGGCCATGAGTGAGCACCGTGCGTCATGTGAAAGCAAGATGGCAGCAGGTGCTCGTTGTACTCTACGTGCTTCACATGTCTCACTCCCTAGACTGGAACAAGACCTCACGGGCTTCACTGTTCATTGTAAAGCGGTGAATGTTAAGGCTCTCAGCCTATGCCCGAGAGGAAGTAAGTTGGAATATAGAAAAAAAAAAAAAAAAAAAATCGCTGTAAGTAGGCGAGAAATCATGACCTCTACCCTCTGTAACTCTTATGGCTGTAAATTCCATTCAAGTTAAGGAAGATCACGTTATGTTTGTTATTTCGTTTATGAAGATTTAGGGAAACAATTTAGGGTCAATATTGGTATTGTGCACCACAGTTATTTTTTTGTTTTTGTTTTTGTAAGTTTTGTTCATGTGTTTTTTTGTTTTTGTTTTTTTATATTGCAGACCACTGAAAGGTAGTATTTACCTATTATCAATCAATCTAACAATGGCGGGTGAATCACGCTCGCGCCATTTATTGGGTGAATCGCACTTACACAGTAGGTGATGGAAATTGTTGGGTAAATTGGATACATGATGAGTCACCCCCCTTCGTGACTTATTGTCATCCTCATATTTGTTCAACTGTAAGGAGGCAAAAAGAAGTTGCTGGTTCTTTGTTTTGGTGAGCAACGCTCGCGCCATTTATTGGGTGAACCACATTTTACAGTAGGTATAGATAATATATAATTATCCCGGATCTGGGACGTTTATGGGAATTATTTATAGGTCCTAGATATTGTATATCATCCATAAAATTCGAAGTCCTAGCTGTGGTGCTCAAAACCTATATTGCCCCTCAACTTTCCCTTCATAATTGCTTAGGGGCACAGGGCCTTGGGTGGGGCTATGGTTTCCAGGGCGCTTCCGCTTCCTCCTCATCTCCCCGCCTTGGAGTGGCTTCGGTCACCTGGGCTTTATTAGTAGTAAGCAGGGAGGGTTCTGTGAGTCGCTCGGTTATAGCCTTGGCCTTGCTCGGGACCTTGGGGCTGCTCGGCCAGACAGCAACAACAACAACAACAATATATATTGTCCCAATTAGTTATGTTGGGTATTCTGCAGAACAACTACTACTCGATTCCGGGACTCCTGTCTTATGGCATTATTTTGATTTATTTATTTATTCTGTCTTGAGTCGGCCACCCCCAAGAAAAAAGGAGAACAAAAATAATAAAATAGAGTAAAATAGAAAATAGAAAAATAAATTGAAAAATGGGGATTGGGCCTGAGCATATAGATAAATAGATAGATAGATATTTATTTATTTATTTGTTTGCGCTTACCTTATTCAAGGGACCTTACAGATGCGCAGATAAGTACTACTTTTCTAATTTCGTCAATTTGATTTTCACTCTCCTATAAAATTGTCAGAGTCCTCCTCAGCTGGCCGTCACAACACTAACTTTCTTTCTCTCTTTCTCTGATGTTTCTTTCTTTCTCTTTTTCTCTGATGTTTATTTATTTCTCTTTTTCTCTGATGTTTATTTATTTCTCTCTTTCTCTGATGTTTATTTATTTCTCTCTTTCTCTGATGTTTATTTATTTCTCTCTTTCTCTGATGTTTATTTATTTCTCTCTTTCTCTGATGTTTCTTTCTTTCTCTCTTTCTCTGATGTTTATTTATTTCTCTCCTTTGATGTTTATTTATTTCTCTCTTTCTCTGATGTTTATTTCTTTCTCTCTTTCTCTGATGTTTATTTATTTCTCTTTCTCTGATGTTTATTTCTTTCTCTCTCTCTGATGTTTCTTTCTTTCTCTCTTTCTCTGATGTTTCTTTCTCTCTTTCTCTGATGTTTCTTTCTTTCTCTCTTTCTCTGATGTTTATTTTTCTCTTTCTCTGATGTTTCTTTCTCTCTTTCTCTGATGTTTCTTTCTTTCTCTCTTTCTCTGATGTTTCTTTCTCTCTTTCTCTGATGTTTATTTCTTTCTCTCTTTCTCTGATGTTTATTTTTCTCTTTCTCTGATGTTTCTTTCTCTGATGTTTCTTTCTTTCTCTCTTTCTCTGATGTTTCTTTCTCTCTTTCTCTGATGTTTATTTCTTTCTCTCTTTCTCTGATGTTTATTTCTTTCTCTCTTTCTCTGATGTTTCTTTCTCTCTTTCTCTGATGTTTCTTTCTTTCTCTCTTTCTCTGATGTTTATTCCTTTCTCTCTTTTTCTCTGATGTTTATTTCTTTCTCTCTTTCTCTTATGTTTATTCCTTTCTCTCTTTCTCTGATGTTTATTTCTTTCTCTCTTTCTCTGATGTTTATTCCTTTCTCTCTTTCTCTGATGTTTATTCCTTTCTCTCTTTCTCTGATGTTTATTTATTTCTCTCTTTCTCTGATGTTTATTCCTTTCTCTCTTTCTCTGATGTTTCTTTATTTCTCTCTTTCTCTGATGTTTATTTCTTTCTCTCTTTCTCTGATGTTTATTTATTCTCTCTATTTCTGATGTTTATATACCGCCTGTTCACTCGTCCGCTTGAGCTGCTCCGCCCTAGCAGATTGGACCGCACCGCTCACGAGTGTGGATTTAAGAGGGGAGATGGGCCGGTTTTCTGGACCACCCTGGACCCTCATGTTTAGCCCCATTAGTTGTCATATGTTAAGATGTTTGCCCCTTTAGTTAGTCGATTTTAAGACTTTTCGCCCCATTTCTTCGTCAATATTTAGACCTTTCGTGCAATTTAGGTGTCGATTTTTTCCCTGGCGAACGATAGTGAGCCTGTAATGTTGGAAGAACCGGCTTTTTCTACCGAAAAATGTACAAATTAATCTAGAAGGGGGATCTAATGGATGTTTTGTTTTTTAAATTTGATGGAGGTCTAGGGAGGAAACTAGAAAAATAATGAATACATGAAAAAATCGCCCAAAATGTGAACCATGTCCCCTTAAGTGTACAATATACAGTATATCTGGTTGTAGCCTTGTAATTCATGATTGTATCTAGCCTTGTGTGTATGGCTATATGACGATTAACCCTTTGAGTACCAGCGACGTGTGTTATATTTTATTATAGCTACAGTATATGCAAACGATATTATGCAGCTTAGAAAGGATCTGTGGTAGTTGAAAAGGTTGTTGTTGTTGTTGTTGTTCCCTAAGCTGCCTGGCCGAACAGCCCTGAGTCCCTGAGAAAGGCCATGGCCACGATCGGGCTTTCCCACAGAGCTCTCATTGAGTGTAGATTGTGTTGTTGGCGTAAGTGGTTGTGTGAAATGCAGTCTTCTATGATGTGTTTAATGGTATGGGGTGCTGTGTTACATCCCGGACAGGCGTCGACAACGGAGTCATCCAGTCTCTTCTGATAGCTCAGGAGAGCTGGATGGTGTCCGCATCTCAGCCTGGCCAGGTGGACTCTGTCCTCGCGAGGAAGGGAGGATTCGGAAGGATGGATTTCGGGAGGTCGTGCATGCAGCTGCGTGTTGTCTGTGAGTGAGTGGATGGATCGGTGAGAGATATGAGTATGGATGTGCTTCTGGAAGTTGGTTCGGGGTGGGCAGGGAGGGAGAGAGGACAATAATTGTGTGTGATACCGTGTGCTGGGTGTTGTTTTGATATTTCTTGGTGTCTGTGGGTGTGTTGCCATGTAGTTTAGTGGGTGGTCTTGGTTCGTGGAGGCTGCTGCCAGGAATTGAGTGCCTCTCATGTCCAGATGGTCTTTGACTTTGAGGATTTTGGTTTCTTGATGTAGGTGATCTGTGGGTGAAGTAGCTGTGCAGCCTTGTAATGATCTTCAGGGCTTTGTTTTGAATAGTCTGTAAGGTCTTATGATGTGTTTCAGCTAGGTTAGAAGCCCAGGCTGGGCTTGCGTATTCCATCACTGATCTTATGTATTGTTTATATACTGTGGTGGTAGTTTCTTTGTTGTGTCCAAATTTTGTGTGAGCAAGTGACCTGAGGGCGTTAAGTCTGGGTGTCAGTTTCTTTTTAATGTTTGTGGTGTGCTGTTTGAATGTCATATGAGTATCATATGTTACTCCTAGGATTTTTGGTGTGTGTGTATGTGTTAGGGGTGTGTTGTTTATGGTGAGTTGAGGGATGTATTCGTGTTCTCCTGTCCAACTTGTGAGCAGGGTTGCGGTGGATTTGGCTGGGGCTAGATTAAGTCTGTTTGTAGTGCACCAGCCATGTAGTGTGTTGAGATAGGGTTGAAGGAGATCTGTTGCTCTTTTTGGGTCATGGTGTGTGCATGTGAGTGTTATGTCATCTGCATAGGAGGCTAATTTTATTTGGGGCGTATTGGGTGTAGTTATATCGTGCATGTACAGATTGAAGAGTGCGGGCGATAGGACGGATCCTTGTGGGACTCCGTTTGGAAAGTTTCTGATTTTAGATGACTGACCGGCAAAAGATACGTGTGCACATCTGCCTGCTAGGAAGTTGGCCAGCCACCTTTTTGTGTTGTTGGGCATGTTTGTGTTGTAGATTTTGTTTGTTAGGTTGTGGCGGGGGATGGCATCGAAGGCTTTACTAATGTCGAGTGTGGCTAATAGTGATCTGTGTGGTGGTCTAGCTGAGTTGATGCCGTCGAAAGCTCTTTGTGTAAGGTCTGTGAGAAGAGTGTTTGTGGAGTGCAGTGGCCTAAAGCCATGTTGTGTTGGAGCTAGGGGTAGGTCAGGTGTAATTAGTTGTAATACTAGGCGTTCCATGACTTTGGAGGGGGAGCAAAGAGTTGAAAAGGTTGGTTGAGATAGTTTGAAGTGCAATTTTTTTGCTAGAGGTCCTTCCTAAGCTCAATAAAATCGTCTAATAGTGCCCCGAATATGATGAAAATTACGTCCCTGTTAATGTACGGGTTAAATAAATGACGTCCCTGGTAATGTACGGGTTAAATAAATGACGTCCCTGGTAATGTATGGGTTAAATAAATGACGTCCCTGGTAATGTACGGGTTAAATAAATGACGTCCCTGGTAATGTACGGGTTAAATAAATGACGTCCCTGGTAATGTACGGGTTAAATAAATGCTTGGTCACTTATTTTGCCAAATCACAACCAGTTCAAAGAAACCACACTCGCAATTGACCACTTGCGAGTTTCAGGCTATAAGGAAGGTGGAGCCGTGAACACCGATATTAAACAGAAATGCAATATCAATGTACGTTTCTGATGGATAAATGGTATGTTGAATTGGGTTTTATGTATATATAAATGTACTACGACCGTATATTAGCTGTAAATTCTGTTAAATATCGTTGTCTACAGTTCCAACTTCCTTATAGAACGAAACTCGCAAGTCGGCAATTCAGTCATGCTAATCTTGCTTCTGTCATACATTAGATCACGAATAGGAACAAAGCTTACGTGGACGACTGTACATTTAATAAGAGTGATACAAGACAAGGTGTACTTCGTATTTGTTTAACCCCAAGGCGTCGGACGGGATACTGCTAAGAGTCAAAATGGAAATTAATAAAACCAATAGTGTTGCTTGCACCAAACTTTATTCACACACAAAGAAAGAATAAAATCTACATTCAATACTATATACTCTGTTTTGTTCCAGCCAAGGGTAAATTGCCATGTTTACTCGGCTATTTCGAAGATTTTGTAGACACATATGTTGTCAAAGGAGCCCACCTCGCTTTATTTTTTTCTCTTTCTCTCCCTCTCTCTTTGGCTTGTATCCATTCGGCCCCATTCAGCCTACTGTTTTAAGACGTTTACCCCCATCCAGGTGTCAATATTTTCCTGGCGAGCGGTAGCGAGCCAGCATATATATTTTTGTTTTGACAGCAAGCTAAATTTGTACATTTTTCGATAGAAAAATCTCTCCGGCGAAGCCGGATTTCTCCCTACAATGCTGGCGAGCGATAGAAATCGACACCTGGATGGGGATAAACGTTTTAAAACAGTTGGCTGAATGGGGCCGAATGGATACAAGCCAGGGAAAGAAAGAAATGGAGAGAAAGATAAAAAAAAAAGCCGGTGACCCCCCCTTAGTTATGAAACCCCGGCACTGACCCCTTGGGGGGGAGTGTGACGCGTTTCGACAGTGTAGTCTGGCTATCATTAGATGATTTTTTTTATCAGATTAAGGGGAGGCAGACCGTTTTTCTGGACCCCCTTCTCCCTCATGTTTAGCCCCACTAGTTTTGAGATTGTAAGACGTTCGGCCCATTAATTTGGCGATTTTAACACTTTTCGCTCCATTTCGTTGTCAAATTTAAGACCTTTCGTGCCATTTAGGTGTTGATTATTTCCTGGCGAGCGATAGCGAGCCTGCAATTTTAAGAGGAACCGGCCTATGGCCGGGAAATTTTTCTACCGAAAAATGTACAAATTTATCTTGAAGGGGGGTCTAGGGGGTGTTTTTTTAAGCTTGATGGAGGTCTAGGGTGGAAATTAAAAAAATATATGAATAAATGAATTAATAGAGCAAACAAAGGGCCAGTCTCCCCTTAAGAAGTGTTTGTATAGCCATGGTAATGATATGGAATACACATTATAAAACGTTTCACCCCATTTTAAAACGTTTCACCCCATTGGTTTGGTTGTCTTGATGGTGTAATGGTTAGAGTGTTTAAGATCTGTATGTGGTATCCCAGGTTTGAATCCCGGGAGGACCACATGCTTTCATTAATTTTACAATACATACAAACAAACACGCACCTTTTTTCGCTGCCTCATTCTCATTGACTCCAGCACATACACCCATTCCACATTCTCATTCTTCCACACATGTACCCTTCCATTTGGTCTCAGTCATTCCAAATACTGTACATCCAGCCTGGCATTCACTAACACTACCAGAACCTCTCTCGCTTTCGTGTCATCATTCACGCCTCTTACATTCCAAGTAGAAATCCTTAGGCAGTCCATGTCTGGTCGAAGTTCGTCAACAGTAGGTCCGTCCGTGTCCGAGGCCATTTGTTCGTTATCTGTTGCTGAAAGATTTGTTCCAGGTGGAGGGTCGCAAGCCCAACCGACCGAACCTTTTTAGTCGCCTGCCTTTTACGATACGCAGGAGGCACGTGAGGCATATGCTGAAACCCCTTACCCTACCATTACTAGGCGATGGTGGTGGTAGTGGAGGTGGTACTGGTGGTGCTGGTGGTAGTGGTGGTGGTGGTAGTGGTGCTGGTGGTGGTGGTGGTAGTGGTGCTGGTGGTGGTGGTGCTTGTGGCAGTGGTGGTGGTGGTGGTGGTGGTGGTGGTGCTTGTAGTCGTAGTGGTAGTCGTGGTGGTGGTGCTGGTGGAACTGGTGGTGGTAGTCGTAGTGGTGGTGCTGGTGGTGGTGGAGGTAGTTGTAGTGGTAGTAGTACTAGTGGAGGTAGTTGTAGGTGTGGTGGTAGTAGTTGTAGTGGTGGTGGTAGTGGAGGTAGTTGTAGAGGGTGTTGTAGCGGTTGAAGTAGTACTACTAGTAGCAGTAGTTGTAGAGGTAGTTGTAGTGGTAGTAGTGCTAGTGGAGGTAGTTGTAGTGGTAGTAGTGCTAGTGGAGGTAGTTGTAGTAGTAGCAGTAGATGTAGAGGTAGTTGTAGTGCTAGTGGGGGTAGTTGTAGTAGTAGTAGTAGAAGTAGTAGTGCTGGTGCTAGTGGTGGTGGTAGTAGTAGTAGTTGTAGTGGTGGAGGTAGTTGTAGTGGAGGAAGTCGTAGAGGTTGTTGTAGTAGTAGTTTTAGTAGTAGTAGTAGTAGTTGTGGTTGTTGGTTTCTGCGTGGGGGTATTTGTTGGTGTTGGTGTTGGGGCTGGGGCTGGTGTTGGGGCTGGTGGTGATGTTTGTCCAGCCCCTTCCAGTGTGGAGGAAAGTATGTTGTTGACAATCGGGAATTTGGTTGGCTTGGCGGGGAGGGGTTTGGGCGTGCTGAAGACAACTCCGGGTGATTCACTAATCAAATTCTGTAGCGTTTCATTTAGCTGTTCACTCTTACTTGTAAGCCTTTCTTTAAGGTCATGAGCCTTACTGATGGTGATGTTTACAGCTTCTACCAACGTACCATCAGCTGGGGGAGAGTGTGTATACTTTACAACAATTTCCAGATCCCATCTCATCCTTTGCAGCATTTTTATTGTGGCTATCATACCATTAGCATTCAGACACTCACAGTATGCTTCTAGTTCGCCGAATCTGTAATCAAAGTTAATTATTTCTTTGATGCCAAAGGGAAGATAACGAAGTTCTCTCTTCTTTCTCTCTATGGAAGAAATATAAGATAATAGGAGTTTGTATATAATAACCAGTTCATCACATGCTGCAGTGATGAGGCTTTGGATATTTATGATGATGAATATTTGTGGGTTTGGTGTGGCTGTTGAGGTCGTGGTCACAATTGTGGTTGCTGGTGCACTTGAGGTTGATGGAGCTACGGGTTCTTCAGTTACGGGGGCTGTGGTAATTGGAGGATGGGTGATTGGACGATGGGTGACTGGAGGATGGGTGATTGGACGATGGGTGACTGGATAATGGGTGATTGGACGATGGGTGACTGGATGATGGGTGATTGGAAGATGGGTGACTGGATGATGGGTGATTGGAGGTTCTGGTGTAGTTGGATGAGGCGGGTGGGCAGTCGTTGGGTCCGGTACTGTAAGATAATAAAATCAATCAGATTTTCATAGAGATAGTTAAGGGGAGGCAGACCGTTTTTCTGGACCCCCTTCTCCCTAATGTTTACCCTCACCATCACCAATACCAAACCCCACACCACCTACCCCTTCCCATCCTCCCCCACTCACTTGCCCTGCAATACTAACTCCTCTGTGTATGTGTTTCCTCTATATTTCAACTTATTATACTTAATCCATAAAGAGAAACTGTACAACTATTACTAATATAATGATTACTCACAGACGCAGCAGTAGCAGTTAGAACACTTGCAGTTGCCATGTAGCGTTCCTTTGAGTTTCCAGCATTCAGATTCTGTTTTGACACACTTGCCGTGGCCATGTTCACAGGGTTTCTTGGGACACTTCTTCTTGGGCTTCTTGCTCACGCAGCAGTACTCGCAGCCCTTGGTGTAGGGACACTTGGTGGCAACAGCTGTTTCTTTCTTGCTGTTGCACCATTCCTTGCATTTGCCACATTGCTTCTTGCACGCCTTCTTTGCTTTACCCAACTTGCATGCTGTGGAGAGAAGGCTATCATTCTGAGAAATTTGAGCTTTAATGAGAGGATAACTTACTTATAAATGGTAACCCACAAACATGCAGTAGCCCTTGTATTGGGTTAATAACCACAGGCTGTGAAGGCCAATGAGACAGAAATGAGCACCACAGCTACGCACTGTACACCCCTAAACTTTACTTTATTTTATTCCATACCCTCTCGCAATTGCTGATGCACTGTTGGGGTGAAATTTACCCTTTCAGCAAGATTACTCATTTTAACCTTTTATTATGGCTAACATTATACGATTTTATGCAGTTAAGAAGGACCAATATTAGTTAGATGGTTAACCGAGATATTAGTTACCCCTTTGACTTCCAGAGATGGATTATATGGTTAAGAAAACGGTCTATTGGTAACCAGAAAAATACGAAAAATACGTCATCGTGCTGAAGGGGTTAACCCGAGAGAAAACTAATGCTGTGGAGGATTCCCTGTAATGTACATAACAATCAAAAGGGATTTCCTGACCTGAAGAGTTATCACTCAGTTTGCTTACTATTTTTTGTATGTACTGTTCATGAAAATAACATACAACTGGTTAGGCAGAATGCTAGAGTCAAAACAGCAAAAAGAACTGGCAAGTTTATGCATTAAATACTCGTCAACGAACCATTATTGTTATTTGAGAAATTATGAAAGCCACTGTGAATGGCATGTATACTTTACGAAGAGGCATTTGACTTACTTGCAGATATTTTGAGAACAATAAAAAACAAGAATGTGCCGTTGGGATGAAACAACATATGAAGATTCGCGAGAAAATTTAGAAAATACCAATTGCATCTTACGTTTAATGCAGCACTCGCAGTAGCCGCCTCCACAGAGCCCAGGTACAACGGTTTTCTTACATTTCCCCTCGGCCACACACTTTCCGCCAGCCTCAGTGCATGGGTCGGGATCTGGGCATTTCAGTTTGTGTTTGTCCCCGCGTCCAGTTTCAATGGCTTCCTCGTCGCCCTTTCTGAGACCTCCAATCTTGCTGTTCTTGTGGCTTTGCTTGCTCTTTCGGTTTTTGAGGGTTCTTACTCTTTTCTTTCCTTGCTTTCCTTTTCGCTGTTCAAAGGTTTTCTTTTGGTTCTTTCCTTTTCGCTGTTCAAGTGTTTTCTTTTGTTTCTTTCCTTTTCGCTGTTCAAAGGTTTTCTTTTGTGTCTTTCCTTTTCGCTGTTCAAGGGTTTTCTTTTGTTTCTTTCCTTTTCGCTGTTCAAAGGTTTTCTTTTGTTTCTTTCCTTCTCGCTGTTCAAAGGTTTTCTTTTGTTTCTTTCCTTCTCGCTGTTCAAGGGTTTTCTCTCGTTTCTCTCCTTTTCGCTGTTCAAGGGTTTTCTCTCGTCTCTTTCCTTGCTTTATTTGTTGTTGTTTAAGGGTTTTCACTCGTTTGCCACTATGCAGCTTCCCTTTCTTGACTTGCTTCTCTTCGTTTATGTTTTTGCTCATTCGTTGCTTGTCCAGTCCCTTTTCTCCTTTGCGTTTGCTTCCATTTTTGCGAGATTTCTTGCGTAATTGTTTCCTCTGACTTCTGTGAGTTTGTTTGTCAGTCTTTGATTTCTTAAGATTTCCTCCATTCAGGTTTGTGAGGTTCCTTTTGCTCGACTGAAGTTTCTTTGATTTTCTTAGTATATGATTCTGCTTTCCTTTGAACCGTTCTCCGTCCTTCTTCACTCCTTTCCTTCTATATGTCTTGTCCTTTTTCTGCATTTGCTCTGGTTCCTTGGGCTCCCTCTTGTTGCAACATACGTCATCTGGGTTAGGGCAGGCGTGAGGGACGGGACTGTCACAGGCACCCTCTGTCACGCATGCGCCCCCGACCGCCTGGCAATTCTCATGACCTCTCTTGATGCCGTTGTTCTCCCTTCTCTGCTTCTTACCCTCGCTAACCTAAGGAAATAGGAAATGGGATATACATTAAACCCCCTGAGGATCTTGACGTGTTTTGGCAGTTATTTCTGGCTGTTATAATGTAAAACTTGCAAAATAAACAAAACAAAACTTATACGAACACACTAAAAAGACGACAAAACAACTAATCAAAATCGCTATGTGGAAATTAGACGATTTCATTCAGATTAGGAAGGGTATGTGGAAGTCAGAGGTTTAATTGAGTCAGACTTGCTTTTCTATAAATAGTTTATTTAGTTTCGTAGTTGATGTATAGAAAGTTATATTATAAAAATAGTTTCTGGAGATATATTTCCATAATATGAAATAGGTCAGGTCCATGAATTTTTATGAGTGATTAAACTTCAAATGGGAAGCCACAACAGTTCACTTCCAACCAGGTTTTTATTTACCCTTATCTGAATGGTGACTACTGTAGATGGCACCCGCCTTTCGACACATTCCCTCCCTTTTTCTGTCCAATTTTCTAACCCAAGAGTGGACCGATTATCCTTGTCTTTCTTCTATTCAACTAGTAAACTGTGGAACTCCCTATCTATATCTATCTTACCCTCATCCTACGACTTAAACTGTTTCTAGCTCTGTGTCATTTTGTACTCCAATGTATCTTGCATTTGGCTCTCTGTCACTCTTTACTTATTCATTTACTTTTACTAATTTATTTATCTATTTCTTTTTTTCTTTGAAGGGGGAGGAGGGCGGGGCACTTCCCAAATGCCTTGTTCTGTACGATATTCGGATGCGGGTCTTAAGGGGAGGCAGACCGGTTTTCTGGACCCCCTTCTCCCTAATGTTTAGCCCCTCTAGTTTTGAGATTATAAGACGTTCGGCCCATTAGTTTGGCGAATTTAACACCTTTCGCCCCATTTTGTTGTCAATTTTAAGACCTTTCGTGCCATTTAGGTGTCGATTATTTCCTGGCGAGCGAGAGCGAGCCTGCAATTTTAAGAGGAACCAGCCTTCGGCCGGAACATTTTTCTACCGAAAAATTTACAAATTTTTCTTGAAGGAGGGTCTAGGGTGTGTTTTTCTAAGCTTGATGGAGGTCTAGGGAGGAAACTAACAAAAAATATGAATACATTAATTAATAGACCAAACAAACGGTCTGCCTCCCCTTAACAATATATGTATTGTATAATATGAAATAAAGCTGGATTGATTGATTGCTTAATTAATTAACTCTTCGGTGCATGGAGCTATACACAGGATGAAATTTTGTTTGTGATTTCAAAACATCAAGACGTATAATTTTGGATTAATTTTTCCTATAATTGCTTGTAATTAATGTATTAAAAAAAATAGATATGAAATAATGAAGATATCTTGATTTAATTATCACACTCCTATCCATAAGCCAATCAACAACATCTATGAAAAACGAGCTGCTTCTTAACTCTGGCAGTCCTGTTCAGAGCAAAATATGTAACTGAATGAAATGTCAATTTAATCATGAAAGCGTTGATTAATTTAGATACCATTAGCATACAAAAGAAGGTAAATTATATATTTTTTGTTTTCAATCTGTATTTACCGTTTCGTAATGGATTTATTTCACAACACAATATATTTTCCTGCTCTCTTATTTTTAATATACAGTAAAATAATGAGGTAAAAGATATATGAGATTATTAAAATATTTAAGAAGAATATATAAGATTAAAACTATTACATGATAATAACCGATCTCATTTTACGTCACTCCGATAGAAAGGAGACAGTAGCGATTTATAATAAGCGTCGCCCTAACAACAACAACGACATAAGTAAACCCTAAAGGTCCTCCCTTTGCATGGAGCTAACAACAATTGTATTAATCTGTATCTGGAAGCAACAATAAAAATGTGTATCCTAAAACCCCACCTGACTGAGGAGGAGCGAGGAGCAGATGAGAGCGAATACCACCGCAGTGTTCATGGTGGAGGCGCTGAAGGTACGAGCAGTTTCCGTCACCAACAGCCAGGGGGACGAAGAGGAGGAAGATCTGTTACTCTGCCACCACCTGGACCTCAAGTGTCAGGCTGTACCCAGGGACAGCTTTATATACCCCCACCTCCACCAGGTTCACTCACAGGTGAACAGAATGATCACACCTGTTTTAACCATCGGTATTTCAAACGAAATTGTTATGCACCCCTCAAATATTTATATCGGTAAGTCACGAAGAGTATGGATGATTGGCAATCAGCCATCCCCTATGTTGCTGTCATAAAGGCAACGGGTACCTCTGATTGGTGTTGAACTGAGTCCGTTTGATTATATATATATATATATTCTCTTTTAAACAGACGAGGTTAAAGGCAATAGCAGTTTCAGCATTCAGGATTTTATTAAAATTTTAATTTATAAATATTTTAATAAAATCCTGAATGCTGAAACTGCTATCTATTACCTGGCTATACTAATATATATATATATATATAATGTTATTTTTTCTCCCTAGACCTCCATCAGGCTTAAGAAAAAATAAGTTCCTCCTAAATAAATGTGTACATTTATCGGTAGGAAAAGGTCTTGCTCCTAATTTACAGGCTCACTATCGCTCGACAGCAAAAATATCGACACCTAAATGACACGAAAGGTCTTAATATTGACAAAGAAATGTGGTGAAAGCTATTAAAATCGCCAAACTAATGGGGCGAACATCTTAAAATATTCAAACTAATGGGTTAAATTTGCAACACGATTAAGGGGGAGGTAGCTGCTTTTTCTCCCTTATGTTTAGTCCCATTAGCTTTAAGATTTTAAGACGTTCGTCCCATTAGTTTGGCGCTTTTAAGCCCTCTCATCCTATGTCTACGTCAATATATCGACTTTACGTATCATTTAGGTGCAGATTTTTTCCTGGCGAGTAATAGCGAACCTGTAAGTCTAGGAGGAACTGACCTTCGGCAGGGACTTTTTCTACCGAAAAATGTACAAATTTACTTTTGAAAGGGGGTCTAGCAGGTATTTTTAAAGCTTGATGGAGGTCTAGGAAGGTTATCATAAAATATATAAATATATGAATATATAGACAACAAAACAACCACTTCCCCCTTAACCCGTTTAGTACCGGTGACATCCTTTTCATTATATTCTGGCAACTTTTAGAAATTGTTGGTCATCTTAGGAAGGATGTCTACCAGTTAACTCTGTAAACATGACAGAGTTCAATAGACATAACTAAAGGCTACTGTAAAGGCCAGATCATCATTAAATTGTCATCATTATGAGGAGGTTCACAGGCAAGCCTCCTCTTCCCCTGCCGTTGTTGTTGTGAGATTCGGGAGTTGCCAACGTCAAACAGGCTGGGACAGAATATCCCTAGATGCCATAAGTATACCCTAACTACCTGTTTCGCCATTATGTCCAGTTTCAATACAACTTTACAATTTAACATCTACATAACATGCAACTAATATTATATATTCAAAATTAGATTTGTATTCTTGTTGTGTTGCTTGGAGTTATACTTGCATCATATATAAATATGTTATTTAGTTCAGCAACCAACTCGCATCCCGGATCGTTTCGGATATCGGCCCAACATTCTAGACTTGTTTCCAACGTCTAACCCTTCCACTTACAGTATACTATCAATCTTTTCTCTCCTTTGGGCTCCTCTGACCATAAACTTATCTTTGTCATCTGTCCTATCTCGCCAGTACAGCCACCCTATCCTCCCAACCAGCGGAGCTTGTGTCACTTTGTGGCTGCTGACTGGGAGGCTCTTGGGCAATATTTCTTTGACTTCCCATAGAATAATTTTTGCTTTCATGGCTGGGGACCCTCGGAGAGTGCTGAACGTATTACCGAGGTAATCCTATCGGGCATGGAAGCATACATTCCATTTTCTTTCTCTCAGACTAATGCAAAAATATATTTGTTTACTCACGCTTGTTCTATTGCTGCCAGCAATAAGGAGGAAGCATTCAAACGGTACCGACGCCTGCCAAATCAAGAATCTCATTCTGTCTACGTTTCTGCCCGGAATCAAGCCAAATCTGTTCTTCAACTCGCCAACACTCTTTCATCAATAATAAATGCACTGAACTATCCTTGTCTAGCCCTTCCTAAGCTTTCTGGTATCTAGCCAAAAACCTTTCCAACAATTTTTCTTCCTCATCTTTCCCTCCCCTTTTCTAATCTGATGGCACAACTATCACTTCTTCCTCTGACAAAGCTGAACTCTTCGCTCAAACTTTCGCTAGAAACTCCACCTTGGATGATTCCGGTGCTATTACTCCCTCTCCACCCCCCTCTCTCTTATTTATGCCTAATATCCTAATATCTTCTAAAGATGTACTTTCTACCTCTCTGGGCTTAATACTAAGAAGGGAAACGGTCCGGATGGTTTTCCTCCTGTTGTACTCAAAAACTGTGTTTCCGTACTGACTCCCTGCCTAGGCAAACTCTTCCGTCTCACCTCTAACGCCTTCCCTTCTTGCTGGAAGTATTCTCCCAAAGAAGGGTGACCGCTCTCAACCCTCCAACTATCGTCCAATTACTCTCATTTCTTGCAGCTCTAAAGTTTTTGAAATTATTCTTACTTCAAAATTTCTTAAGCATTTCTCTTCTCAAAATCTACTCTCAGATCGCCAGTATGACTTCCTTAGGGGTCGTTCTACTGGTGATCTTCTTTCATATCTTAATAACTCTTGTTCATCCTCCTTTCGGGACTTTGATGAGACTTTTTTATTGCACTAGACATATCGAAGGCCTTCAATATTCTGGCACAATTCTCTAATTTCTAAACTACCTTCCTTTGGTTTCTATCCCTCAATCTGTGCCTTTATCTCTAATTTCCTTTCTGGTCGATCCATAGCTGCGGTTGTGGACGGCCATCGCTCACTTCCTCATCCTATCAACTCCGGTGTTTCTCAGGGTTCTGTCCTATCTCCAATTCTCTTTCAAATACTTATAAATGATCTTCTCAACTGTACCTCCAGTCCTATCCACTCATATGCTGATGGCTCTACCTTACTCTATTCAACTAGTTTTCCAGAACGCCCCAGCAAGCAACCCCTCAGAAACAAACATGATGAAGCCATAAAACACTTATCTTCTGATCTAACTACCATTTCCAATTGGGGTAGAGAAAACCTTGTTGCTTTCAATGCTTCCAAAACCCAATTTCTCCAGTTATCTACGTGTCAAGAACTCCCAGAAGACTATCCCTTATACTTCAACAATACAAAAATCAATTCTTCATCTTCTGTCAGTATTCTCATTGTCTCTTTTTCTTCTGATCTATCTTGGAAAGACCATATTACCACTTTGCTGAAACGGCTTCCCAGAAGCTGGGTGTGTTCAACCGCCTCAAGGGGTTCTTTACTCCTGCACAGCTTCTTGCTCTGTACAGTGGCACAGTGCGTCCTTGTATTGAATATTGTTCGCATGTGTGGGGAGGATCCTCTCACTCAGCACTTCTAGACAAAGTAGAAAGGAAAGTCTTTCATCTTATTAACTCCTGTCCACTCACTGATTCTCGGCAATCTCTCTCTCTTCGCCGCAATGTTGTATCTCTCTCAATATTCTATTTCTTTTACAATAATCTGTGTTCCTCAGAGCTCTCTCAGTGTATACCACCTCCTATACGTAGGGTACGTAGTAACCGTCTTGTGGAACTCAACTCTTTCCACTCTATCTATCTAGCCTCTATGGGTACTACCGACCCTATATCGAACGAAGATAAAATAACTGAGTGTTAATTTGTGATAATGGTCTAAACCCCATTCAATATAAGGACGATCACTATTTGCTTCTGTTATTTTGTTTATGAAACTTTAGGGAACTATCTTAGTGAAAATAATAATAAGGCAGTTACCCCCGTACCATAAACGAACAGAGGAGGGTGCTATAAGTCTATTCACTGTAAGTAGGCGAGAAATCATGATCTCTACCCTCTGTAACTCAAAAAGGGCTAGGGAATATGGGCTGTAAATTTCCACATCTATTCCTTGATTGACTCTTCCCAAATGGTAGAAATATTAGCTAAATTACTCTAGTCGTTTTTGAGTTACGGAGGTTAGAGGTCATGCTTTTTTCGCCTACTTACAGCGAATAGACTATACCAACCCTATATCGAACGGTGATTTAATAACGGAGTGCACATTTTGTGATATAAGATTCAATCCCATCCTTTTTCAGAAAGATCACTATTTGTTTCTGCTTATTTCGTTTATGAAGGTTTAGGGCGTCAGGCAAATGAGGTTTAATAATATGGCTGTAAATCCCATTCAAGTTAAGGAAAATCACTTTATGTTTATTATTTCGTTTATGAAGATTTAGGGAAACAATTTAGGGTCAATATTGGTATAGTGCACCACATTTTTTTTTTCATGTTTGTTTGTTTGTTTGTTGTTTTTGTTTATTTTGCAGACCACTGAAAGTTAGTATTTACCTATATCAATCAATCTAACAATGGCGGGTGAATCACGCTCGCGCCATTTATTGGGTGAATCGCACTTACACAGTAGGTGATGGAAATTGTTGGGTAAATTGGATACATGATGAGTCACCCCCCTTCGTGACTTATTGTCATCCTCATATTTGTTCAACTGTAAGGAGGCAAAAAGAAGTTGCTGGTTCTTTGTTTTGGTAAGCAACGCTCGCGCCATTTATTGGGTGAACCACATGTTTACAGTAGGTATAGATAATATATAATTATCCCGGAGCTGAGACGTTTTTGGGAATTACTTATAGATCCTAGATATTGTATATCATCCATAAAATTCGATTTCCTAGCTGTGGTGCTCAAAACCTATGTTGCCCCTCAACTTTCCCTTCATAATTGCTTAGGGGCACAGGGCCTTGGGTGCCCCACCCTGGTTTCCAGGGCGCTTCCGCTTCCTCCTCATCTCCCCGCCTTGGAGTGGCTTCGGTCACCTGGGCTTTATTAGTAGTAAGCAGGGAGGGTTCTGTGAGTCGCTCGGTTATGGCCTTGGCCTTGCTCGGGACCTTGGGGCTGCTCGGCCAGACAGCAACAACAACAACAACAATATATATTGTCCCAATTAGTTATGTTGGGTATTCTGCAGAACAACTACTACTCGATTCCGGGACTCCTGTCTCATGGCATTATTTTGATTTATTTATTTATTCTGTCTTGAGTCGGCCACCCCCAAGAAAAAAGGAAAACAAAAATAATAAAATAGAGTAAAATAGAAACTAGGCTAGAAAACAAATTGAAAAGTGGGGATTGGGCCTGAGCATATAGATAAATAGATAGATAGATATTTATTTATGTATTTGTTTGCGCTTACCTTATTCAAGGGACTTACAGATGCGCAGATAAGTACTACTTTTCTAATTTCGTCAATTTGATTTTCACTCTCCTATAAAATTGTCAGAGTCCTCCTCAGCTGGCCGTCACAACACTAACTTTCTTTCTCTCTTTCTCTGATGTTTATTTATTTCTCTTTTTCTCCTGATGGTTATTTATTTCTCTCTTTCTCTGATGTTTATTTATTTCTCTCTTTCTCTGATGTATTTATTTCTCTCTTTCTCTGATGTTTATTTATTTCTCTCTTTCTCTGATGTTTCTTTCTTTCTCTCTTTCTCTGATGTTTATTTATTTCTCTCTTTCTCTGATGTTTATATATTTCTCTCTTTCTCTGATGTTTATTTATTTCTCTCTTTCTCTGATGTTTATTTATTTCTCTCTTTCTCTGATGTTTATTTATTTCTCTCTTTCTCTGATGTTTATTTCTTTCTCTCTTTCTCTGATGTTTATTTCTTTCTCTCTTTCTCTGATGTTTATTTCTTTCTCTCTTTCTCTGATGTTTCTTTCTCTTTCTCTGATGTTTCTTTCTTTCTCTCTTTCTCTGATGTTTATTTTTTTCTCTTTCTCTGATGTTTCTTTCTCTTTCTCTGATGTTTCTTTCTTTCTCTCTTTCTCTGATGTTTATTTCTTTCTCTCTTTCTCTGATGTTTATTCCTTTCTCTCTTTCTCTGATGTTTCTTTATTTCTCTCTTTCTCTGATGTTTATTTCTTTCTCTCTTTCTCTGATGTTTATTTCTTCTCTCTATTTCTGATGTTTATTTCTTCTCTCTATTTCTGATGTTTATATACCGCCTGTTCACTCGTCCGCTTGAGCTGCTCCGCCCTAGCAGATTGGACCGCACCGCTCACGAGTGTGGATTTAAGAGGGGACATGGGCCGGTTTTCTGGACCACCCTGGACCCTCATGTTTAGGCCCATTAGTTGTCATATGTTAAGATGTTTGCCCCTTTAGTTAGTCGATTTTAAGACTTTTCGCCCCATTTCTTCGTCAATATTTAGACCTTTCGTGCTATTTAGGTGTCGATTTTTTCCCTGGCGAACGATAGTGAGCCTGTAATGTTGGAAGAACCGGCTTTTTCTACCGAAAAAAGTACAAATTAATCTAGAAGGGGGATCTAATGGATGTTTTTTTTTAAATTTGATGGAGGTCTACGGAGGAAACTAGAAAAATAATGAATACATGGAAAAATCGCCCAAAATGTGAACCATGTCCCCTTAAGTGTACAATATACAGTATATCTGGTTGTAGCCTTGTAATTCATGATTGTATCTAGCCTTGTGTGTATGGCTGACGATTAACCCTTTGAGTACCAGCTACGTGTGTTATATTTTATTATAACTATATGCAAACGATATTATGCAGCTTAGGAAGGATCTGTGGTAGTTAAACGGTTTGGTTGAGATAGTTTGAAGTGTAATTTTTTTGCTAGAGGTCCTTCCTAAGCTCAATAAAATTGTCTAATAGTGCCCCGAATATGATGAAAATGACGTCCCTGGTAATGTACGGGTTAAATAAATGACGTCCCTGGTAATGTACGGGTTAAATCAATGACGTCCCTGGTAATGTACTGGTTAAATAAATGACGTCCCTAGTAATGTACTGGTTAAATAAATGACGTCCCTGGTAATGTACGGGTTAAATAAATGACGTCCCTGGTAATGTACTGGTTAAATAAATGACGTCCCTGGTAATGTACGGGTTAAATAAATGACGTCCCTGGTAATGTACGGGTTAAATAAATGACGTCCCTAGTAATGTACTGGTTAAATAAATGACGTCCCTGGTAATGTACGGGTTAAATAAATGACGTCCCTGGTAATGTACGGGTTAAATAAATGACGTCCCTGGTAATGTACGGGTTAAATAAATGACGTCCCTAGTAATGTACTGGTTAAATAAATGACGTCCCTGGTAATGTACGGGTTAAATAAATGACGTCCCTGGTAATGTACGGGTTAAATAAATGACGTCCCTGGTAATGTACGGGTTTAAATAAATGACGTCCCTGGTAATGTACGGGTTAAATAAATGACGTCCCTGGTAATGTACGGGTTAAATAAATGACGTCCCTGGTAATGTACGGGTTAAATAAATGGCGTCCCTGGTAATGTACGGGTTAAATAGATGACGTCCCTGGTAATGTACGGGTTAAATAAATGACGTCCCTGGTAATGTACGGGTTAAATAAATGACGTCCCTGGTAATGTACGGGTTAAATAAATGCTTGGTCACTTATTTTGCCAAATCACAACCAGTTCAAAGAAACCACACTCGCAATTGACCACTTGCGAGTTTCAGGCTATAAGGAAGGTGGAGCCGTGAACACCGATATTAAACAGAAATGCAATATCAATGTACGTTTCTGATGGATAAATGGTATGTTGAATTGGGTTTTATGTATATATAAATGTACTACGACCGTATATTAGCTGTAAATTCTGTTAAATATCGTTGTCTACAGTTCCAACTTCCTTATAGAACGAAACTCGCAAGTCGACAATTCAGTCATGCTAATCTTGCTTCTGTCATACATTAGATCACGAATAGGAACAAAGCTTACGTGGACGACTGTACATTTAATAAGAGTGATACAAGACAAGGTGTACTTCGTATTTGTTTAACCCCAAGGCGTCGGACGGGATACTGCTAAGAGTCAAAATGGAAATTAATAAAACCAATAGTGTTGCTTGCACCAAACTTTATTCACACACAAAGAAAGAATAAAATCTACATTCAATACTATATACTCTGTTTTGTTCCAGCCAAGGGTAAATTGCCATGTTTACTCGGCTATTTCGAAGATTTTGTAGACACATATGTTGTCAAAGGAGCCCACCTCGCTTTATTTTTTTCTCTTTCTCTCCCTCTCTCTTTGGCTTGTATCCATTCGGCCCCATTCAGCCTACTGTTTTAAGACGTTTACCCCCATCCAGGTGTCAATATTTTCCTGGCGAGCGGTAGCGAGCCAGCATATATATATTTTTGTTTTGACAGCAAGCTAAATTTGTACATTTTTCGATAGAAAAATCTCTCCGGCGAAGCCGGATTTCTCCCTACAATGCTGGCGAGCGATAGAAATCGACACCTGGATGGGGATAAACGTTTTAAAACAGTTGGCTGAATGGGGCCGAATGGATACAAGCCAGGGAAAGAAAGAAATGGAGAGAAAGATAAAAAAAAAGCCGGTGACCCCCCCTTAGTTATGAAACCCCGGCACTGACCCCTTGGGGGGGAGTGTGACGCGTTTCGACAGTGTAGTCTGGCTATCATTAGATGATTTTTTTTATCAGATTAAGGGGAGGCAGACCGTTTTTCTGGACCCCCTTCTCCCTCATGTTTAGCCCCACTAGTTTTGAGATTGTAAGACGTTCGGCCCATTAATTTGGCGATTTTAACACTTTTCGCTCCATTTCGTTGTCAAATTTAAGACCTTTCGTGCCATTTAGGTGTTGATTATTTCCTGGCGAGCGATAGCGAGCCTGCAATTTTAAGAGGAACCGGCCTATGGCCGGGAAATTTTTCTACCGAAAAATGTACAAATTTATCTTGAAGGGGGGTCTAGGGGGTGTTTTTTTAAGCTTGATGGAGGTCTAGGGTGGAAATTAAAAAAATATATGAATAAATGAATTAATAGAGCAAACAAAGGGCCAGTCTCCCCTTAAGAAGTGTTTGTATAGCCATGGTAATGATATGGAATACACATTATAAAACGTTTCACCCCATTTTAAAACGTTTCACCCCATTGGTTTGGTTGTCTTGATGGTGTAATGGTTAGAGTGTTTAAGATCTGTATGTGGTATCCCAGGTTTGAATCCCGGGAGGACCACATGCTTTCATTAATTTTACAATACATACAAACAAACACGCACCTTTTTTCGCTGCCTCATTCTCATTGACTCCAGCACATACACCCATTCCACATTCTCATTCTTCCACACATGTACCCTTCCATTTGGTCTCAGTCATTCCAAATACTGTACATCCAGCCTGGCATTCACTAACACTACCAGAACCTCTCTCGCTTTCGTGTCATCATTCACGCCTCTTACATTCCAAGTAGAAATCCTTAGGCAGTCCATGTCTGGTCGAAGTTCGTCAACAGTAGGTCCGTCCGTGTCCGAGGCCATTTGTTCGTTATCTGTTGCTGAAAGATTTGTTCCAGGTGGAGGGTCGCAAGCCCAACCGACCGAACCTTTTTAGTCGCCTGCCTTTTACGATACGCAGGAGGCACGTGAGGCATATGCTGAAACCCCTTACCCTACCATTACTAGGCGATGGTGGTGGTAGTGGAGGTGGTACTGGTGGTGCTGGTGGTAGTGGTGGTGGTGGTAGTGGTGCTGGTGGTGGTGGTGGTAGTGGTGCTGGTGGTGGTGGTGCTTGTGGCAGTGGTGGTGGTGGTGGTGGTGGTGGTGGTGCTGGTAGTCGTAGTGGTAGTCGTGGTGGTGGTGCTGGTGGAACTGGTGGTGGTAGTCGTAGTGGTGGTGCTGGTGGTGGTGGAGGTAGTTGTAGTGGTAGTAGTACTAGTGGAGGTAGTTGTAGGTGTGGTGGTAGTAGTTGTAGTGGTGGTGGTAGTGGAGGTAGTTGTAGAGGGTGTTGTAGCGGTTGAAGTAGTACTACTAGTAGCAGTAGTTGTAGAGGTAGTTGTAGTGGTAGTAGTGCTAGTGGAGGTAGTTGTAGTGGTAGTAGTGCTAGTGGAGGTAGTTGTAGTAGTAGCAGTAGATGTAGAGGTAGTTGTAGTGCTAGTGGGGGTAGTTGTAGTAGTAGTAGTAGAAGTAGTAGTGCTGGTGCTAGTGGTGGTGGTAGTAGTAGTAGTTGTAGTGGTGGAGGTAGTTGTAGTGGAGGAAGTCGTAGAGGTTGTTGTAGTAGTAGTTTTAGTAGTAGTAGTAGTTGTGGTTGTTGGTTTCTGCGTGGGGGTATTTGTTGGTGTTGGTGTTGGGGCTGGGGCTGGTGTTGGGGCTGGTGGTGATGTTTGTCCAGCCCCTTCCAGTGTGGAGGAAAGTATGTTGTTGACAATCGGGAATTTGGTTGGCTTGGCGGGGAGGGGTTTGGGCGTGCTGAAGACAACTCCGGGTGATTCACTAATCAAATTCTGTAGCGTTTCATTTAGCTGTTCACTCTTACTTGTAAGCCTTTCTTTAAGGTCATGAGCCTTACTGATGGTGATGTTTACAGCTTCTACCAACGTACCATCAGCTGGGGGAGAGTGTGTATACTTTACAACAATTTCCAGATCCCATCTCATCCTTTGCAGCATTTTTATTGTGGCTATCATACCATTAGCATTCAGACACTCACAGTATGCTTCTAGTTCGCCGAATCTGTAATCAAAGTTAATTATTTCTTTGATGCCAAAGGGAAGATAACGAAGTTCTCTCTTCTTTCTCTCTATGGAAGAAATATAAGATAATAGGAGTTTGTATATAATAACCAGTTCATCACATGCTGCAGTGATGAGGCTTTGGATATTTATGATGATGAATATTTGTGGGTTTGGTGTGGCTGTTGAGGTCGTGGTCACAATTGTGGTTGCTGGTGCACTTGAGGTTGATGGAGCTACGGGTTCTTCAGTTACGGGGGCTGTGGTAATTGGAGGATGGGTGATTGGACGATGGGTGACTGGAGGATGGGTGATTGGACGATGGGTGACTGGATAATGGGTGGACGATGGGTGACGATGGGTGATTGGAAGATGGGTGACTGGATGATGGGTGATTGGAGGTTCTGGTGTAGTTGGATGAGGCGGGTGGGCAGTCGTTGGGTCCGGTACTGTAAGATAATAAAATCAATCAGATTTTCATAGAGATAGTTAAGGGGAGGCAGACCGTTTTTCTGGACCCCCTTCTCCCTAATGTTTACCCTCACCATCACCAATACCAAACCCCACACCACCTACCCCTTCCCATCCTCCCCCACTCACTTGCCCTGCAATACTAACTCCTCTGTGTATGTGTTTCCTCTATATTTCAACTTATTATACTTAATCCATAAAGAGAAACTGTACAACTATTACTAATATAATGATTACTCACAGACGCAGCAGTAGCAGTTAGAACACTTGCAGTTGCCATGTAGCGTTCCTTTGAGTTTCCAGCATTCAGATTCTGTTTTGACACACTTGCCGTGGCCATGTTCACAGGGCTTCTTGGTACACTTCTTCTTGGGCTTCTTGCTCACGCAGCAGTACTCGCAGCCCTTGGTGTAGGGACACTTGGTGGCAACAGCTGTTTCTTTCTTGCTGTTGCACCATTCCTTGCATTTGCCACATTGCTTCTTGCACGCCTTCTTTGCTTTACCCAACTTGCATGCTGTGGAGAGAAGGCTATCATTCTGAGGAATTTAAGCTTTTATGAGAGGATAACTTACTTATAAATGGTAACCCACAAACATGCAGTAGCCCTTGTATTGGGTTAATAACCACAGGCTGTGAAGGCCAATGAGACAGAAATGAGCACCACAGCTACGCACTGTACACCCCTAAACTTTACTTTACTTTATTCCATACCCTCTCGCAATTGCTGATGCACTGTTGGGGTGAAATTTACCCTTTCAGCAAGATTACTCATTTTAACCTTTTATTATGGCTAACATTATACGATTTTATGCAGTTAAGAAGGACCAATATTAGTTAGATGGTTAACCGAGATATTAGTTACCCCTTTGACTTCCAGAGATGGATTATATGGTTAAGAAAACGGTCTATTGGTAACCAGAAAAATACGAAAAATACGTCATCGTGCTGAAGGGGTTAACCCGAGAGAAAACTAATGCTGTGGAGGATTCCCTGTAATGTACATAACAATCAAAAGGGATTTCCTGACCTGAAGAGTTATCACTCAGTTTGCTTACTATTTTTTGTATGTACTGTTCATGAAAATAACATACAACTGGTTAGGCAGAATGCTAGAGTCAAAACAGCAAAAAGAACTGGCAAGTTTATGCATTAAATACTCGTCAACGAACCATTATTGTTATATGAGAAATTATGAAAGCCTCTGTGAATGGCATGTATACTTTACGAAGAGGCATCTGACTTACTTGCAGATATTTTGAGAACAATAAAAAACAAGAATGTGCCGTTGGGATGAAACAACATATATGAAGATTCGCGAGAAAATTTAGAAAATACCAATTGCATCTTACGTTTAATGCAGCACTCGCAGTAGCCGCCTCCACAGAGCCCAGGTACAACGGTTTTCTTACATTTCCCCTCGGCCACACACTTTCCGCCAGCCTCAGTGCATGGGTCGGGATCTGGGCATTTCAGTTTGTGTTTGTCCCCGCGTCCAGTTTTAATGGCTTCCCCGTCGCCCTTTCTGAGACCTCCAATCTTGCTGTTCTTGTGGCTTTGCTTGCTCTTTCGGTTTTTGAGGGTTCTTACTCTTTTCTTTCCTTGCTTTCCTTTTCGCTGTTCAAAGGTTTTCTTTTGGTTCTTTCCTTTTCGCTGTTCAAGTGTTTTCTTTTGTTTCTTTCCTTTTCGCTGTTCAAAGGTTTTCTTTTGTGTCTTTCCTTTTCGCTGTTCAAGGGTTTTCTTTTGTTTCTTTCCTTTTCGCTGTTCAAAGGTTTTCTTTTGTTTCTTTCCTTCTCGCTGTTCAAAGGTTTTCTTTTGTTTCTTTCCTTCTCGCTGTTCAAGGGTTTTCTCTCGTTTCTCTCCTTTTCGCTGTTCAAGGGTTTTCTCTCGTCTCTTTCCATGCTTTATTTGTTGTTGTTTAAGGGTTTTCACTCGTTTGCCACTATGCAGCTTCCCTTTCTTGACTTGCTTCTCTTCTTTTATGTTTTTGCTCATTCGTTGCTTGTCCAGTCCCTTTTCTCCTTTGCGTTTGCTTCCATTTTTGCGAGATTTCTTGCGTAATTGTTTCCTCTGACTTCTGTGAGTTTGTTTGTCAGTCTTTGATTTCTTAAGATTTCCTCCATTCAGGTTTGTGAGGTTCCTTTTGCTCGACTGAAGTTTCTTTGATTTTCTTAGTATATGATTCTGCTTTCCTTTGAACCGTTCTCCGTCCTTCTTCACTCCTTTCCTTCTATATGTCTTGTCCTTTTTCTGCATTTGCTCTGGTTCCTTGGGCTCCCTCTTGTTGCAACATACGTCATCTGGGTTAGGGCAGGCGTGAGGGACGGGACTGTCACAGGCACCCTCTGTCACGCATGCGCCCCCGACCGCCTGGCAATTCTCATGACCTCTCTTGATGCCGTTGTTCTCCCTTCTCTGCTTCTTACCCTCGCTAACCTAAGGAAATAGGAAATGGGATATACATTAAACCCCCTGAGGATCTTGACGTGTTTTGGCAGTTATTTCTGGCTGTTATAATGTAAAACTTGCAAAATAAACAAACCAAAACTTATACAAACACAGTAAAAAGACGACAAAACAACTAATCAAAATCGCTATGTGGAAATTAGACGATTTCATTCAGATTAGGAAGGGTATGTGGAAGTCAGAGGTTTAATTGAGTCAGACTTGCTTTTCTATAAATAGTTTATTTAGTTTCGTAGTTGATGTATAGAAAGTTATATTATAAAAATAGTTTCTGGAGATATATTTCCATAATATGAAATAGGTCAGGTCCATGAATTTTTATGAGTGATTAAACTTCAAATGGGAAGCCACAACAGTTCACTTCCAACCAGGTTTTTATTTACCCTTATCTGAATGGTGACTACTGTAGATGGCACCCGCCTTTCGACACATTCCCTCCCTTTTTCTGTCCAATTTTCTAACCCAAGAGTGGACCGATTATCCTTGTCTTTCTTCTATTCAACTAGTAAACTGTGGAACTCCCTATCTATATCTATCTTACCCTCATCCTACGACTTAAACTGTTTCTATGTCTTTCTTCTATTCAACTAGTAAACTGTGGAACTCCCTATCTATATCTATCTTACCCTCATCCTACGACTTAAACTGTTTCTATGTCTTTCTTCTATTCAACTAGTAAACTGTGGAACTCCGTATCTATATCTATCTTACCCTCATCCTACGACTTAAACTGTTTCTATGTCTTTCGTCTATTCAACTAGTAAACTGTGGAACTCCCTATCTATATCTATCTTACCCTCATCCTACGACTTAAACTGTTTCTAGCTCCGTGTTTTTTTGTACTCCAATGTATCTTGCATTTGGCTCTCTGTCACTCTTTACTTATTCATTTACTTTTACTAATTTATTTATCTATTTCTTTTTTTCTTTGAAGGGGGAGGGGGGCGGGGCACTTCCCAAATGCCTTGTTGTGTACGATATTCGGATGCGGGTCTTAAGGGGAGGCAGACCGGTTTTCTGGACCCCCTTCTCCCTAATGTTTAGCCCCTCTAGTTTTGAGATTATAAGACGTTCGGCCCATTAGTTTGGCGAATTTAACACCTTTCGCCCCATTTTGTTGTCAATTTTAAGACCTTTCGTGCCATTTAGGTGTCGATTATTTCCTGGCGAGCGAGAGCGAGCCTGCAATTTTAAGAGGAACCAGCCTTCGGCCGGAACATTTTTCTACCGAAAAATTTACAAATTTTTCTTGAAGGAGGGTCTAGGGTGTGTTTTTCTAAGCTTGATGGAGGTCTAGGGAGGAAACTAACAAAAAATATGAATACATTAATTAATAGACCAAACAAACGGTCTGCCTCCCCTTAACAATATATGTATTGTATAATATGAAATAAAGCTGGATTGATTGATTGCTTAATTAATTAACTCTTCGGTGCATGGAGCTATACACAGGATGATTTTTTGTTTGTGATTTCAAAACATCAAGACGTATAATTTTGGATTAATTTTTCCTATAATTGCTTGTAATTAATGTATTAAAAAAAAAATAGATATGAAATAATGAAGATATCTTGATTTACTTATCACACTCCTATCCATAAGCCAATCAACAACATCTATGAAAAACGAGCTGCGTCTCAACTCTGGCAGTCCTGTTCAGAGCAAAATATGTAACTGAATGAAATGTCAATTTAATCATGAAAGCGTTGTTTAATTTAGATACCATTAGCATACAAAAGAAGGTAAATTATATATATATTTTTTTCAATCTGTATTTACCGTTTCGTAATGGATTTATTTCACAACACAATATATTTTCCTGCTCTCTTATTTTTAATATACAGTAAAGTAGTGAGGTAAAAGATATAATTATGAGATTATTAAAATATTTAAGAAGAATATATAAGATTAAACCCGATTGAAATAAGACTTTTAACTTCAGGAAAAATCGACAAATAATTTAGAAACTGACACCCTTCTTAGTCTTGTTCACATTGTATTACGATAATTGGCGAATCTGTAGACATCTGGCAAGCTTGTCTACAGAGTGACGGCTCCTATTTCATGATAATAACCGATCTCATTTTACGTCACTCCGATAGAAAGGAGACAGTAGCGATTTATAATAAGCGTCGCCCTAACAACAACAACGACATAAGTAAACCCTAAAGGTCCTCCCTTTGCATGGAGCTAACAACAATTGTATTAATCTGTATCTGGAAGCAACAATAACAATGTGTATCCTAAAACCCCACCTGACTGAGGAGGAGCGAGGAGCAGATGAGAGCGAATACCACCGCAGTGTTCATGGTGGAGGCGCTGAAGGTACGAGCAGTTTCCGTCACCAACAGCCAGGGGGACGAAGAGGAGGAAGATCTGTTACTCTGCCACCACCTGGACCTCAAGTGTCAGGCTGTACCCAGGGACAGCTTTATATACCCCCACCTCCACCAGGTTCACTCACAGGTGAACAGAATGATCACACCTGTTTTAATCATCTGTATTTCAAACGAAATTGTTATGCACCCCTCAAATATTTATATCGGTAAGTCACGAAGAGTATGAAGAGTATGGATGATTGGCAATCAGCCATCCTCTATGTTGCTGTCATAAAGGCAACGGTTACCTCTGATTGGTGTTGAACTGAGTCCGTTTGCTTATATATATATATATATATATATATATATATATATATATAATGTTATTTTTTTCTCCCTAGACCTCCATCAGGCTTAAGAAAAAATAAGTTCCTCCTAAATAAATGTGTATATTTATCGGTAGGAAAAGATCTTCCTCCTAATTGACAGGCTCACTATCGCTCGACAGAAAAATATCGACACCTAAATGACACGAAAGGTCTTAATATTGACAAAGAAATGTGGTGAAAGCTATTAAAATCGCCAAACTAATGGGGCGAACATCTTAAAATATTCAAACTAATGGGTTTAATTTGCAACACGATTAAGGGGGACTTGCTGCTTTTTCTCCCTTATGTTTAGTCCCATTATCTTTGAGATTTTATCACTTTCGTCCCATTAGTTTGGCGCTTTTAAGCCCTCTCATCCTATGTCTACGTCAATATATCGACTTTACGTATCATTTAGGTGCAGATTTTTTCCTGGCGAGTAATAGCGAACCTGTAAGTCTAGGAGGAACTGACCTTCGGCAGGGACTTTTTCTACCGAAAAATGTACAAATTTACTTTTGAAAGGGGGTTAAGCCCTCTCGCCCTATTTATTTGGCAAAATAAAGACCTTACGTGCCATTTACTGTAGGTGGAGATTTTTTCCTGGCGAGTGATAGCGAACCTGTAAATCTAGGAGGAACTGGCCTTCGGCAAGGACATTTTTCTACCGAAAAATATACAAATTTACTCTGAAGGGGGGGGGGGGGGTCTAGCTGGTGTTTTTGTTTTAGCTTGATGGAGGTCTAGCGAGGTTACTATAAAATAAATAAATATAGGAATAAAGTAGACGTGCCGCTTTGCCCAAAATCAAAACGGCATACCCAACTCTGCGATGGGTTACTATCATCACAAGTATTACCATCATGAATCGTACTATCACCATCATCACTACTACTGCCATCCTCACTACAACTGCACCATTATCACTACTACTGTCATCATCACCATTACTATGATCATCAACACTACTACTATTACAATCATCACTACTACTCTCACCAGCATCACTATTACTGTCACCATCATCACTACTACTGTCACCATTGTGACTACTATCATGGGTTACCATCATCAATAACACTATCACCATCATCAATAATACTATCAACATTAATCAGCACTACTACTATTATAATCATCACTACTACTCTCACCATTATCACTACTATCATCATCACTACAACTTTCACCATCATCACTACTACTCATCATCATTACTACTACTAATCATCATCATCACTAATAATGTCACCATCGTCACTACCATCATCACTACTGTCATAATTATCACTACAACTATCGTCATTACTTGTCACCATCATCACTACTATTATGACCATCATATCTACTACTAGTACTGTCACCATCATATCTACTACTGTCATCATCACTATCATCATCATCACTACAACTACAACCACCATCACTACTATTATCACCATCATGACTACTATCACCATCATCCCCACTATTACTACCATCACTTCTAATGTCAACTAAACTAACTTAACCTAACAAATGCGGGGCTAGTTGTTTTTGTCCCCCAGAACGATGGCATTCTGTGTGTGCGCGCGCCATCATCATAGCGGGGGAGGGGGGGGGGGGGATAAAACCATATTTTGGATCTAATCATAACAAGTCTAGAATGTTGGGCCGATATCCGAAGCGATCCGGGAGACGAGTGGGCAACTGCTCTAGTATACATATATATGACTGTATAAAATACTTATATACAGTATGATGCAAGTATAACTCCAAGCAACACAACAAGAATATAAATCTCATTTTGAATATATAATATTAGTTGCATGTTATGTAGATGTTAAATTGTAAAGTTGTATTAAAACTGGACGTATTGACGAAACACGTAGTTAGGGTATACTTATGGCATCTAGGGATATTCTGTCCCAGCCTGTTTGACGTTGGCAACTCCCGAATCTCACAACAACAACGGCAGGGGTAGAGGAGGCTTGCCTGTGAACCTCCTCATAATGATGACAATTTCATGATGATCTGGCCTTTACAGTAGCCTTTAGTTATGTCTTTTGAACTCTATCATGTTTACAGAGTTAACTGGTACACATCCTTCCTAAGATGAATATAACCATATAATAGTTGCCAGAATATAATGAAAAGGATGGCACGGGTTAAGGGGGATTTTTTTTTTTTTTTTTTTTTTTTTTTTTTTTGTAAAGAGAGTTTGGTATCGGCCCCCGTATAGAGGGTACCACCGGAAAAAATGTCTGTCGTCGTCGTCGTCCGTCTGTCCCGAAACTCCTAGACCGTTGGACGGATTTTCACCAAATTTCACACAAACATTTGTTGGGTGAATGCGACGCCCATAGTCAAGACCCTCACCATCACCAATACCAAACCCCACGCCACCTACCCCTTCCCATCCTCCCCCACTCACTTGCCCTGCAACACTAACTCCTCTGTATATGTGTTTCCTCTATATTTCAACTTATTATTGCTTTGAGTTTACAGCATTCAGATTCTATTTTGACACACTTGCCGTGGCCATGTTCACAGGGCTTCTTGGGACACTTCTTCTTGGGCTTCTTCCTCACGCAGCAGTTGTTGTTGTTGTTGTTGTTGTTCCCCAAGCTGCCTGGCCGAACAGCCCCAAGGCCCCGAGCAATTCCAAGGCCATAACCGAGCGCCCCCACAGAACCCTCCCTGCCGACCACAATAAAACCTGGGTGGCCGAAGCCACTCCATGGCGGGGAGCTGAGGAGGGTGCAGAAACGCCCGGGAAACCAAAGCCCCACCCAGGGCCCCGTTGCCCCTCAGCAATTATGAAGAGAAAGTTGAGGGGCAAGGGAAAAATGTGATGCTTTGGCTTCCAATCTTGGTAGATTGGGAGGTCAATCCACGGAAAAGACGCCGCCACTTGAGATCTAGAAAATATATAAGTTAAAGGAACAGTCAGAGTAAGCTATGGGTATGGCAGAGATCGCTCAGTTCTCACTCTGATAGACCAGCCCATCACCACATGACTAGAACCCAATCCTCTCAGCATCAGCTAGGAAAGGCCCTAGAAAGCCGCCTTTGGCGGGGGGATAGCTCCCCTATTTCAACCCCTTTCGGGGTCGGGCACCCGCCATTCACGCAGCAGTACTCGCAGCCCTTGGTGTAGGGACACTTGGTGGCAACAGCTGTTTCTTGCTATTGCACCATTCCTTGCATTTGCGACATTGCTTCTTGCACGCCTTTTTTGCTTTTCCTAACTTGCATGCGCTGGAGAGAAGGCAATCATCCTGAGAAATTTGAGCTTTTATGATAGGATAACTTACTTAAAAGTGGTAACCCACAAACATGCAGTAGCCCTTGTATTGGGTTAATAACCACAGGCTGTGAAGGCCAATGAGGTGGGCATTTCATTTTACAACACTACTGCAAAAGGCGCCGAGTAGCGGGGCGCCCAGAACGAAATTTACGAACTATATCGAGCATATACGTGTGCAAGTTCATTGCATTTGGTTCAGTAATAAACGAGACATAGTAATACTGTATATGATAAGCAGTGTACTACTGCAGAAGGTGGCGATTCGGGGAGCGCCTTGGGCGAAATAGAAAAAAGGGGCTCCGTTATAGCCTAGGGCCCTAGAGGATGGATAATTTATATACATATGTATGGTCATTACATTTGGTGAGGACTGCCGCAATGTTCATGGTGGAGGCGCTGAAGTTACCAGCAGCTTCCGTCACCAACACCCAGGGGGACGGAGAGGAGGAAGATATGTTACCTTGCCACCACCTGGACCTCAAGTGTCAGGCTGTTAGTTAAAATAGGACTTAAGGAAGAGGCTATCAACCCTATTGGATTATTAAGTCATCACACTGTAAGTCAAGAATAAGGTCAGGACTGGAGCCTCTCTGCGAGAACTCCAGTCCCTTGTTACGTCAGGCTGTACCCAGGGGCCAGGGGCCCCAACCTCCACCAGGTTCACTCACAGGTGAACAGGATGAGCACACCTGTTTTAATATCGGGATTTGAAACGAAAATGTTATGCAACCCTCAAATTGTTGTATCGGTAAGTCACAAAGAGTATAGGTGATTGCCAATCCGCCATATTCTACGTTGCTGTCATAAAGGCAACGGCTTCCTGAGATTGATGTTGAACCCAGTTCGTTTGCTTACGTAGACTTTCTCTGTATATATATGTATGTATATATATATATATATATATATATATATATATATATATATATATATATATATATATATATATATTCTCAGCGAGGCTCGATCCACCGATAGTCTTAGTCTTGGGAGGAAACTAATAACAAATATGTTAATTAACTAGTAAATACAAATCTCCCATTAAGTAATTTGTTTTTGGTTTTGGTTTTGTATTCATTTTTTTTTCTTCTTTTTTTTCAGTTGACGGTAAATGTAATCCCTTAGGTCAGGTCATGGTAGGTTAAAGGGGGGGAGGGAGGATGTTTCTGGACCCCTTTCTCCCTCATGTTTAACCCCATAATTTGTTTTAAATTTTGAAACATTCACTGTGTTAGTTTGGCAATTTTAATACCTTTCGTGTCATTTAGATTATATACTTTATTTATTTATCTATTTTTTTATGCATTACATTTATCTTTTTTATTTATTGATATGTTTTTAAGCGAAATTAATCATTACGTTTAGGTACAGAACGAGAAACTGGTGTATTTTTTATTCAATCTAAAAAAAAAAAAAAAATTTTTTTTTTTTGGGGGGGGGATTAAGTATTTACACATTATCACAGATGTTGCTTTGATTTTAAACATTTATATTTATATATGTAATATTCCAATTAAGGGGGGGGGGGGGAGGGTGTATTTATTGGTCGGTTTAATTACCTATATATTTGTTTTTTCTCCCTAGACAAGTTCCTCCTTCTAAAATCTAAATACATTTGTACATTTATCGGTAGAAAACTGTCCTGGCCAAAAGCCGGTTCCTCCTAATATACAGGCTCGCTATCGCTCGTCAGGAAAATATTGACACCTAAATGGCACGAAAGGTCTTAATATTGACAAGGAAATTAGGTGAAAGATATTAAAATCGCCAAACTAAAGGGGCGGACATCTTAAAATAGTCAAACTAATGGGTTAAATTTGTAACACGATTAAGGGGGAGGTAGCTGCTTTTTCTCCCTTATGTTTGGTCCCATTAGATTTGAGATTGTATGACTTTCGTCCCATTAGTTTGGCGCTTTTAAGCCCTCTCGCCCTATTCCTTTGTCAATTTAAAGACCTTACGTGCCATTTAGGTGCAGATTTTTTCCTGGCAAGTGATAGCGAACCTGTAAGTCTAGGAGGAACTGGCCTTCGTCAGGGACATTTTTCTACCGAAAAATTTACAAATTTACTTTGAAGGGGGGTTTAGCAAGTGTTTGTTAAGCTTGATGGAGGTCTAGCGAGGTTACTATAAAATATATAAGTATATGAATCTATAGACAAAAAAAACAACCACTTCCCCCTTAACCCGTTTAGTACCGGTGACATCCTTTTCATTATATTCTGGCAACTTTTAGAAATTGTTGGTCATCTTAGGAAGGATGTCTACCAGTTAACTCTGTAAACATGACAGAGTTCAATAGACAACTAAAGGCTACTGTAAAGGCCAGATCATCATGAAATTGTCATCATTATGAGGAGGTTCACAGGCAAGCCTCCTCTACCCCTGCCGTTGTTGTTGCACTTCCAGACAAAGTAGAAAGGAAAGCCTTTCGTCTCATTAACTCCCGTCCACTCACTGATTCTCTGCCATCTCTCTCTCTCTCTCTTCGCCGCAATGTTGCATCTCTCTCACTATTCTATCGCTATTACAATAAGCAGTGTTCCTCAGAGCTCTCTCAGTGTATACCACCTCCTATACGTAGGGTACGTAGTAACCGTCTTGCAACACAATACCACCCCTACCCTGTGCAACTCTCCAACACAAGAGTGAAACGATACTCCCAGTCTTTCTTCTATTAATGAAGACAATAACATTCTTTTGCTCGCTTACAACACTGCTATTTATTGGTTATTATTCTCTCTCTCTCTCTCTCTCTCTCTCTCTCTCTCTCTCTCTCTCTCTCTCTCTCTCTCTCTCTCTCTCTCTCTCTCTCGATATTGACAGGTTATTAATCTCTTCAATTGTTTTATGCTCTCTTTTTCTCTCTCTCTTTTTCTCTTTTTTTATCTCTCTCTCTGTCTCTCTCTCTCGCTCTCTCTCTCTCTCGCTCTCGCTCTCGCTCTCTCTCTCTCTCTCTCTCTCTCTCTCTCTCTCTCTCTCTCTCTCTCTCTCTCTCTCTCACTATTAATCGTAACCTGCCCTCTGCCTGTCCTAGAAACCCTATACCGTTCGCAAAGGTTATTTCATGCCATCATGTTTGGGCTGCTTCCACGTATGACAACACTATTCCTCGTTTGATTGACTGCCTGTAGATTAATAACACCGCTACGATGTGTTACTATAATCATTATTATTATTATCATGATATATATATATATATATATATATATATATATATATATATATATATATATATATATTATATTAGGTTTGGGTATTTAATGCTGGATTAGAATTGATTCGATTAGCTCATTGATACGTTACATTTCTAGATACAGAAAAGGTGCGAGTAAAATTAACCAAGTTAGGTTAGAGTATTCTGGACGGGGATAGACTGGCTGGTTGGGTCAGGCTAGGTCCACCCATATATGTCTTGTCGTATTTGGTAACTCATCTATATCGTTTACATATGTTAAGGGGAGTCACCGGCTTTTTTTTTTATCTTTCTCTCCTGTTCTCTCTTTCCCTGGCTTGTATTCATTTGGCCCCATTCAGCCAACTGATTTAAGACGTTTATCCCCATCCAGGTGTCGATTTCTTCTTGGCGAGCGATAGCGAGCCAGCATTTTATGGAGAAATTTGTCTATCGAAAAATGTACAAAAATAGCCAACATAGAATGAAACAAAAGCCTCCTGGGGTACTGAAAGGGTTGAAGGTCTAGCACAGGTTCGCCTCGTATGACCCACCCCACCCCGCCCATTTCACTGATGACCTCTCAGCCTGATGACCTCACATGACGCCACAAGGGCACACATCCATGACCTCGGATCAAATTATGGGGGAGGGATGGTTGCTTTTTCTCCCTCATGTGTAGTCCCATTTGCTTTGAGAATTTAAGACGTTCGAGCCATACCTGTGGCGATTTTAAGACCTTTCGACCCATTTATTTGTCAATTAAAAACCTTTCATGCTATTTAGGTGTCATTTTTTCCCCATCACAGCATATCCAATTAATGTATATCTTAATTAATGTATATGTTAATTAATGTATATGTTAATTAATGTATATCTTAATTAATGTATATCTTAATTAATGTATATCTTAATTAATGTATATCTTAATTAATGTATATCTTAATTAATGTATATCTTAATTAATGTATATCTTAATTTACTCTACCTTA
>CM064554.1:3024831-3068647 GCA_032716605.1 Paralithodes platypus
ATTCTCACTAAGATGGTTCCCTATAAGTTTCATAAACAAAATAACAGGGAAAGCAAATAGTGTCGTCCTTATTATTGAATGGGGTTTAGACCATTTCCACAAATTAACACTCAAATTTCTTTTATCTTACGTTCGATATAGGGTCGGTTAGTACCCATAAGAGGGACTAGATATGATAGAGTGCAAAGAGGTGAGTTCCGACAATGACGGTTACTACGTACCCTACTTATAGCTGGTATACACTGAGAGAGCTCTGAGGAACACAGATTATTGTAAATAAATAGTATATTGAGAGAGATACCAACATTGCAGGCGAAGAGAGAGAGATTGCCGAAGAATCATTGAGTGTACAGGAGTTAATAAGATGAAAGGACTTTCATTTCTACTTTGTCTAGAAAGTGCTGAGTGAGAGGATCCTCCCAACACATGCGAAAAAATATTCAATACAAGGACGCACTGTGCCAATGTACAGAGCAAGAAGCTGTGCCAGGAGTAAAGAAACCCTTGAGGTGCGGTTGAACCCCCCCACCCACCCCCCCCCCCCCCCCCCACCCAGCTTCTGGCGAAGCCGTTTCAGCAAAGTGGTAATATGGTCTTTCCAAGAGAGCATCAGAAGAAAAAGAGACAATGAGCTACTGACAGAAGATGAAGGAATTGATTTTTGTATTGTTGAAGTATAAGGGGATAGTCGTCTGGAAGTTCTTGACGAGTAGATAGATGGAGAAATTGGGTTTTGGAAGCATTGAAAGCAACAAGGTTTTCGCTGCCTTGGTAGTTAGATCAGAAGATAAGTTCTCTATGGATTTATCACGTTTGTTTGTGAGGGGTTGCTTGCTGGGGGGCTTCTGGAAAACTAGTTGGAAATAGAGTTAAGGTAGAGTCATCCCAAGCATATGGGCGCGGATAGGAATGGATGTACAGTTGTGAAGATGATCTTATAAGTATTTGACAAGAGAATGGGAGATAGGACAGAACCCTGAGAAACACCGGAGTGGATAGGATGAGGGACTGTGAGCGATGGCCGTCCACAACCGCCGCGATGGATCGACCAGAAAGGAAATTAGGAGATAAAGGCAAAGATTGAGGGAGAGAAACCAAAGGAAGGTTAGTAGTTTTAGAAATTAGAGAATGGGGCCAGAATATTGAAGGCCTTCGATATGTCTAGTGCAATAAGGAGACCTCCCAACACACACCCACACAGCCACACACCCGGAAGGTCTCATCAAAGTCCCGAAAGGAGGATGAACAAGAAGTTTATTAAGATAGGGAAAGAACGATCACCAGCCCCTAGAACGACCCCTAAGGAAGTCATACTGGCGATCTGAGAGTAGATTTTGAGAAGAGAAATGCTTAAGAAAAGTTTGAAGTAAGCATAATTTCAAAAACTTTAGAGCTGCAAGAAATGAGAGTAATTGGACGATAGTTGGAGGGTTGCGAGTGGTCACCATTCTTTGGTAGAGCGTACTGCCAGCAAGAAGGGAAGGCGTTAGAGCCGTTGAGACGGAAGAGTTTGGCCTAGGCAGGGACGTCAGTACGGAAACACAGGTGTTTGAGTACAACAGGAGTGGAAAACCATCCGGACCGTATCCCTTCTTAGTATTAAGCCCAGAGAGGTAGAAAGTACATCTTGAGAAGATATTAGTGATATTAAGGCATAAGTAAGAGAGAGAGGGGGTGGAGAGGGCGTAATAGCACCGGAATCCATCCAACGGGGGAGTTTATAGCGAAAGTTTGAGCGAAGAGTTCAGCTTTGTCAGAGGAAGAAGTACACGAAGTGATAGTTGTGCCATCAGATTAGAAAAGGGGACTGGATAAGATGAGGAAGAGAAAAAGAAAAAATTGTTGGAAAGGTTTTTTGCTAGATGCCTGAAAGCTCAGGAAGGGATAGACAAGGATAGGTCAGTGCATTTATTATTGATTGAAAGATTGTTGGCGAGTTGAAGAAACAGATTTGGCTTGGATTCCGGGCAGAAAAGTATAAAAGAACTGAGATTTCTTGAGTTGGAAGGCGTCTCGGTACCGTTTGAAGGCTTCCTCCTTCTCTGCTGGCCAGCAATTAGAACAATTTGGCCCGTGAGTAAACAAAGATATTTTTGCATTAGTCTGAGAGAAAGAAAATGGAATGTATGCTTCCATGCCCGATAGGATTACCTCGGTTATACGTTCCGCAATCTCCGAGGGTCCAAGCCATGGAAAGCAAAAAATATCATATGGGAAGTCAAAGAAATATTGCCCAAGAGCCTCCCAGTCAGAGCAGCCGCAAGAGTGACAAAAGCTCCGCTGGTTGGGCAGTGATAGGGTGCGCTGTACTGGCGAGATAGGACAGAGGACAAAGATAAGTTTATGGTCAGAGGAGCCCAAAGGAGAGAAAAGATTGACTAGTATACTGTAAGTGGACAGGGTTAGACGTTTGGAAATACCAAGTCTAGAATGGTGGGCCGATATCCGAAACGATGCCGGGATGCGAGTTGAGTGCTTGAAACTAAATAAATATTTATATATGATGCAAGTATAAGCCAAGCAACACAACAAAGGAATACAAATCTCATTTTAGAATATATAATATTAGTTGCATGTTATGTAGATGTTAAATTGTAAAGTTGTATTGAAACTGGACATAAGGGCCGAAACGAGGTTGTTAGTTAGGGTATACTTATGGCATCTAGGGATATTCTGTCCCAGCCTGTTTGACGTTGGGCAACTCCCGAATCTCACAACAACAACGGCAGGGGTAGAGGAGGGCTTGCATGTGAACCTCCTCACTAATGATGACAATTTCATGATGATTCTTTTTTGGCCTTTACAGTAGCCTTTAGGTATGTCTATTGAAATCTGTCATGTTTACAGAGTTAAATGGTAGAACATCCTTCCTAAGATGACCAACAATTTCTAAAAGTTGCAAGAATATTATTGAAAGGATGTCAACGGGTACTAAACGGGTTAAGGGGGAGGAATGGTGGTTGTTTTGTTGTTCTATATATTCATATATTTATAATACTTTTATGATAACCTTCCTTAGACAGCCATCAAGCTTTTAAAAATTACCTGCTAGACCCCCCTTTCAAAAGTAAATTTGTACATTTTTCGGTTAGAAAAAGTCCCTGCCGAAGGTCAGTTCCTCCTAGACTTACAGTGTGCGATATTACTCGAAGGAAAAAAAATCTGCACCTAACTGATACGTAAAGTCGATATATTGACGTAGGACATAGGATGAGAGGGCTTTTAACAGCGCCAAACTAATGGGACGAACGTCTTAAAATCTAAAAGCTAATGAGACTAAACATAAGGGAGAAAAAGCCAGGGACCTACCCCCTTAATCGTGTTGCAAATTAAACCCATTAGTTGGAATATTTGTAGATGTTCGCCCCATTAGTTTGGCGAGGTTAATAACCTTTCAACTAATTTCTTTGTCAATATTAAGACCTTTCGTGTCAATTAGGGGTTGAACCCATTTTTCTGACCTGAAACCATAACTTGGCACAAATTATGTGTTTTTTTTTTTTTTTTTTGACTGGTACCGTCACATTCACACACCGCATGTTATTGTGACAGTTTGGTGAAAAATCCGTTAAACGGTCTAGGGAGTTTCGGGACAGACGGAGAACGGGACGATCGACAACAGGAACATTTGTTCTGGTGGTAACCCTTCTATCACGGAGGGGGGGGGGGGGAGGGGTGAGGGGGGGCGGGAGGGGGGGGGGGGGGGGATTACTAAACTCTGCTTACGCAATAGTTGATAAAGTAGATAATCTAAATGAAACAAACGGTATTTAAAATCGCCAAACTAACACAGCGAATGTCTTAAAACCAAATAAACACTTATGGAGTTGTTAACAGGAGGGAGAAGGGGGTCCAGAAAAAATACCCCCCCCCCTTAAACTACCATGACCTGGCGTTGTCAGAAAGACCTCTAAGGGATTTTACGTCAAACGGAAAAAAAAAATTAAGGGGGAAATTTGTATTTATTTGCATTTACTAGTTAACTATTACATATGGGTTATTTTTAGTTTCCTATCAATAGTGTCGGTGGTTCGAGCCTCGCTGAGAATCAAGATATATATATATATATTAGAATATGATATATATATATATATATATATATATATATATATATATTATATTATATATACTGTATATATCATGATAATGTATACAGGCCTATACGGGATAGACAGCTAAGTATGGGAAGGCAAACGAACTCGGGCAACATCATTCTCGGGAAGCAGTTGCCTTTATGACAGCAACGTAGAATATGGCTGATTGCCAATCAACTATACTCTTTGTGACTTACCTATACACCATGGCTTGAGGGAGTCAGTTGCGCATAACATTTTCGTTGGAAATGACGATGAGTAAAACAGTGTGTGAATCATCCTGTTCACCTCGTGACGTGAACCTTGGTGGAGGTGGGGGCACTAAAACCAGATGAGGATAATTATGCCTGTGTCTGAAACATATATAATAACGTTGTATACGTTGTATATAACGTTGTATATGTTTATAATTACATATATAACGTTGTATATGTTTATAATTACATATATAACGTTGTATCTGTTTTATCAGTAAGTGTGTATAAATGGTTGTAAGCGTATAAAAAAAACCGTAAGTTAATTAAATGTACTACCATTAGCTTGATTATACATTTGATATATATTGACAGAAATGTTTCACAATAGTGTCAGGTGCGTAGAAGACACATATACCATAAAGTGCCAAGCCCTCATCGGGATTGTATTATAGGTTATGAATTGATGTGTTTACGTATACGCTTGTATCATGTAGTGAATTGTATTATTTAAGCAATAACCTAGTTCTCTGGGAACATTATGATGCTACTGGGCTCCCACCAGGCAAGACGAAATTCCACCTTACAAAGCTCCTTCATTCGATTTTGGTAGGGTCTTCTGGGAGGTGCGATTCCAAGTCTCAACTCCCAAATTACCACAATGATTGGCAGTGGGGCGGTTCATACCAGTAATACTCCAAGAAACACACTGTTTGTTATATATCTATATGCATTTAAATGTAGTAAGATGGGTAGTCAATCGATTTTATTCAGATTAGTAACGGGATATGGAAGTCAACGGGTTTGATTGAGATAGGTATTTACTCTTTACTACCACCAGATCCTTCCTAAGCTGCATTAACATCGTCTAATGACAGCCAAAATACAACTGCTAAAACGCCGTCAGAGCTTTCAAGGGGGAATATTGGTGTTTACACTTCACGGTTATTAGACTATCTAGAAACGTACACCTGCTTTTTTTTTTTCTCTGCTTTTCTCTTTCTCTGGATTGTATCCATTCGGCCCCATTCAGCATACTGTTTTAAAGACGTTTATCATATCCAGTTGTCGGTTTACTCCTGGCGCGCGGATAGCGAGCCAGCCATTGTATGGAGAAGACATTTTTCTATTGAAAAATTTACAAATTTAGCCTGCTGACCAAAAAAATAAACAAATATTGCGGCCTCGCTACCGCTCCAAGGAAAATAAAAATCGACCACTGGATGGGAAATAAACCGTCTTAAACAGTTGGCTGAATTCGGGCCCGGCATGAATACAACCCAGAGAGGGAGGGAGAGCGATGAGAGAGAAAGAAAGAAAAACGAGGGGTGAGCACCCCCTTTAAGAATAGACCAGAAATGCTCCGATAATTAGTATATCCAAGGCGTAAAAAATGATCACCTTACTGAGAACACCTTGGTTCATGAAGAATAATGTTTGCAGATGTTAAGGGGAGATTTCCCACTTGAGGACTGTTTTCTTGATCCTTTCTCAATCATGTTTAGCCCCATAGTTTTTTAAGATTTTAAGATGTTCGTCCCATTAGTTTGGTTATTTAAAGAACTTTCGCCCCATTTCTGTAAATGTTAAGAACTTTCCTGCCATTTAGGTGTCGATTTTTTCCTGGCGAGCGATAGCGAGCCTGTAATGTAAGAGGAATCGGCCTGCGGCAGGGACAATTTTTCTCCCGAAAAATTTACAAAAATTGGTCCTGAAAGGGGGTCAAGGAGGGTTTGTAATTTTAAACTTGATGGAGGTCCAGGGAATAAACTAAACAACTCTCCCCTTAAGGTCAACTGGACGTCACGGATGTACCGGCATTGTTGATACATTTAATCTAACCTTTATTTTGTACAATAGCTAAAGTAAGTGTACGTTGATTGTGTTTCACTACAAACTAATAAACAGGACTAAGATTTCTATTTCCAATCGAACGTAACTAAAAGGTTTGTTAAATAATTGTTCAGGAAAATCCCGTTATCAGTTAAGCTTTGCAGACGATTTGGCACTGCTAAGTTACTCAATCATTTGAACTGAAGTAATTACGGGGTATTTGTCAATTATATTATCAAAGCATTTATTTATAATAGCGAAAACTAAAACAATCTATTAAGGAAAACGTGGGGGAAAACATATGATGGAAACCGAGGGTGGATTGGGATAGCAATTTATGATGTCAGGGAGCAGTAACAAAAAAAGAGATGAAATATGATGTTAGGTTGCATATTAAAAGAAAGTGACGAGAATAGGCCGTCAAGTGGGTCTTTAAAATATAATGACAGAACAATACTATATAAGTGGCCTTTAAAATAAATGGAGGGATCGAATATATCAGTCCGCCTTTAAAGAATATTTGATATTCATAAATATAAAGAGAAATGTAGGATACGGGAGGTCCAAGATGAAAATATATATAAATACGTCTTTGTGCTTCTAAAAACTGAGGCTCCCTCGAGGGCCAGGCAAACCGAAAAAAACATTCAGGAAACCGGCCATAAACTAGGGAAAAAAAAAATATATATCTGGAAACATTGGAAAGGGTGCCATAATTCCAATTCTTTTCTCGTATATTATCTCTACCGAATCGACCAGTTTAAACACATTCATATTTTTCTACAGGTCAAACTAATATTAGATAATATATAGTAGATATATATTATATACTATATATAGATTTACCAGTATACAGTTATATGTTATATATATTCTGATAATATATATAGATATATATTATATAATATATATATATATATATATATAATATATTTATATATATATATTTAATTTATTTTGCGTTTACATTGTCTTTATTAGGGACAATCGAGGTATGGCAGGGACGTTTTTTTGGTCTTGCCACTGGAGTGGTAATCCAATGGACCTGCGTTCAGAATCCCACAATATGTCAATGGGGAAAATATTATTGGGAGGAAATTTGTGCTGAACCTAGTTTCAGTGCATTTTACCAAAGCACACCGAAAATGTCAAAAAAAAAAAAAAATATAATTGTTCCCAGATAAACTAGTATTGTATGAACATATTCCCATATTAAAAAATGATACAGGGGGCAATGCCTAGTGAGTTATTGCTCAATATGTGGCTTTCCTGTTCTGAGAGTGAGGGTTCCGAGTCTGGGGGATGAGACAGTGAAGCACAGATGCCGAAGCCGCTTCAGAAGATGGAGTTGCTTCGAAGCCGTGAATGGCTGCTTCGCATGTCTACACACTCCTAGGACTGGAACAAGGAACATCACGGCGCACCCCGTTGTTCGGCGGTAGACGTGTGCAGGCCTCTCAGCCTATGCCGGAGGGAGTAGTTGGAAATACGAAAAAAAAAAAAAAAATCGTATGTCCCTTTCCCCAGTTCTATGTATTCTCGAACGCTCTATCGTATATCCCTTTGTTTCCTAAATTACCCTAAAGGTTTAACATTCTTTCATTCCTTCATCCAGCTCTCTTCCATTCCCCCATTCTGTTCTTTCTAGCTTTCTCTAACGGTTATACGGTTATAACGTATCATGTATATATTAATTTTTCGCTTCCTCCGTTATTACTCCCCCTCTGGTTTCTATTGTCACTTGACAGGAATCCAAACCTAAAATATACCTCCGCTGTACGTCATTTAAGGCCCATAAGTGTGTCCAAATAAAAGGATGGGCGAGCTATATATTACTAACATGATCTCTACCCCTCCCCTGCAGTGACGTGGCCTGCAGGAAATCATCACAACCGGCCCCGCTGCGTCGCCCTCAGGTCCTGTACCTTTACAAAAATATTACGAAATACTGCTGATGGGGGGCTGAGGGAGGGGGTGTACGTGAGAGCTGCTGAGGGGGGCTGAGGGAGGGGGTTGTTAGTGGGAGGCTGTCGAGGGGAGGGGGTGTTACGTGGGAGGCTGCTGATGGGGGGCTGAGGGAGGGGGTTGTTACGTGGGAGGCTGCTGATGTGGGCTGAGGGAGGGGTTGTTACGTGGGGATGCTGATGGGGGCTGAGGGAGGTGTTGTTACGTGGGAGGCTGCTGATGGGGCTGAGCGGGTTGTTACGTGGGAGGCTGCTGATGGGGGGCTGAATTGTTACGTGGGAGGGGCTTGTTACGTGGGAGGCTGCTGATGGGGGCTGAGGGAGGTGGTTGTTACGTGGGAGGCTGCTGATGTGGGCTGAGGGGGTTGTTATGTGGGAGGCTGCGATGGGGGCTGAGGGAGGGGATTGTTACGTGGGAGGCTGCTGAGGGGGGCTGAGGGAGGGGCTTGTTACGTGGGAGGCTGATTCTGAGGGAGGGGTTGTTACGTGGGAGGCTGCCGATGGGGGGCTGAGGGATGGTTGTTACGTGGGAGGCTGCTGATGGAGGCTGAGGAGGGGATTGAGGGTGAGATGGGGTATGAGGCTAAAGAGAGGGGGCTGAGGTTGAGGAAGGGTATGGGGGTAAGGGAGGGGTGTAAGGTGGGGGCTGCGGATGGGGAGCTGACGGAGGGGGGTCGAGGGTGAGGAGGGTATTAGGCTAAGGGAGGGGGTTGTAAGGTGGTGTGCGGATGGGGGTCTAAGGTGGGCTGAGGGTGAGGAGGGGTATGGGGCTAAGGGAGGGGGTCCTTGGGTGGCTGTGGATGGGGGTCCTCGGGTGGGGTGCTCTGATGGTGGTCCAAGTTGGGGTGCCTGGATGGGGGCTCTAGGTTGGGGGTTGTGGATGGGGGTCCTAGGGTGGGGGCTGTGGATGGGGTCCTAGGGTTGGGAGCTGTGGATGGGGCCCTAGGGTGGGGTGGGGGGGGTGGGGGTGGGGGGTGGGGGTGGGGGGCCTGTGGATGGGGGGTCCTAGGGTGCGGGGCGGTGGATGGGGGGTCCTTGGTAGGGGAGGCATTGATAAACCAAATAGAAGTTTTAATATTATACTTTTGATAAAGTAACTATAGGGGTCCATGCACATTAATTAAGCAATATATCCATATTATCTATCAACCAATCTGTATATCTAAACGTGCAGCCATTAAAAAATACTAATAGCCTTATACTTATGAAACAGACGACTAATTATTTGTATTACAATGTATCTTGAGAATTCATAAAAGGACACGTTACCAAAGTTAATAGGATGCTATTTTTAACCACAGGAGGAAAGCCTTACATAAACATTGTTTCAAAAATACAATAGAAAAAAGAAAAGAAATACCAATTATAATTAATATAATATGGGCGAACCTACGATTGACATTAATAAATAGTTATGTACAGTTAAAAAAATAAATAAATACCACTTTTAATTAATATGATAAGGGCGAACCTACGATTAACATTACAAAATAGTTATGTACAGTTAAAAATGCCTAAGATAAAAATGCTTACAGGTACACAAATTCAGGAAACGTACTATTTAGCTCATACCCCATTTTGTAGCACTAATCTCGGGGGCGGAAGATAGGAATATTTTAAGGGAGCCCACCTCGCTTTTTTTTCTTTCTCTCCTTTTCTCTCTTTCTTTGGCTTGTATCCATTCGGCCCCATTCAGCCTACTGTTTTAAGACGTTTAACCCATGCAGGTGTCAATATTTTCCTGGTGAGCGGTAGCGAGGCAGCATATATATGTTTTTGTTTTGAGAGCAAACTAAATTTGTACATTTTTCGATAGAAAAATTTCTCCGGCGAAGCCGGATTTCTCCATACAATGCTGGCTCGCTATCGCTCGCCAGGATTATATCGACACCTGGATGGGTATAAACGTCTTAAAACAGTTGGCTAAATGGGGCCGAATGGATACAAGCCAGAGAAAGAGAGAAAATGAGAGAGAGATAAAAAAAAGCCGGTGACCCCCCTTAAGTTAGATGTAGTCGTGTAGTAGAGGTCAGAGGGGAGTTTTATCATACTGTTGGTAGTTTGGTTTGTGTGTGTGTGTGTGTGTGTGTGTGTGTTCTGTGTGTGTGTGTGTGTGTGTGTGTGTTCTGTGTATGTGTGTGTGTGTGTGTGTGTGTGTGAGAGAGAGAGAGAGAAAGAGAGAAAGCGCGTTCCGGCAATTCCAATCCAACATGTTCTAAATATGTAATGCGGAGACTTTTCTATAAACCAACTAGACATACATACAACCCTTTGAATTGTTGTCTAGGTTCAGTACACAAGACTGACGTAACCAGATACATGAAGAACAACTGAAGACAGAAAAGAACTGGAGCGAACACTGCCATTTTAAAGCAACGAAGAAGAACAACTGCGACGAAAAGAGACCAAGAGGACCAAAATAATACCCCTCCAACGACACAAGGAGGATAAACTGTATCAACAAGGGACGAAGGGACGAAGGGACGAACAAAATACCCTCCAAAAACAAAATGAAGAAACTTTAGGGGAGGTTTTTAGTTTGGTCTCTAGATATCCATCAAGCTTAAGATTACACCCCCTTGAGCCCCTTTGAAGATAAATTTGTACATTTTTCGGTAGAAAACTTTCCCGGCTGAAAGCCGGTTCCTCTTAAATTACAGGCTCGCTATCGCTCGCCAGGATAAAAATCAACCCCTAAATTGCACGGAAGGTCTTAAATTGACAGAAATGGGTTGAAAGTTCTTAAAATCATCAAAATTACGGGGCGAACGTCTTAAAATTAGAAAAAGAAATGGGGCTAAACATGAGGGAGAAAGGAGTCAAGAAAAAACTCACTCAAGTGGAAATCTCCCCTTAAAGACGAGAACAAGGATTAACACTCCTATTTGCAAAGATAGCGTAGTTTTTCAAGTTATATCGTCCATTTAAGATAGCGTAGTTTTTCAAGTTATATCGTCAAAGATAGCGTAGTTTTTCAAGTTATATCGTCCATTTAAGGCCCAGCGAAGGGAAATCAATTTTTTTGAGAATATCATCCTAAGATTCTTCAACAAGAAAGTGAGGAATCCTGAAAATAAAACCAAGTCGCAGTGATGTGAGGCAAAGCAAACGAAAATAAAAAACCTTCAACAGCCAGGACGTAGGCGGAGAAGAACACCTGCCACTAAACGGGTTAGACAACGAAAATAAGACTCTCCAACACCACGAAAGTAAGGAATAAGTAAACAAAGAAACCAAGCAGCGATACGGGGCCAGGGAGACGATGCTAAAAACAAAAACTTGAACAGCCAGGACGTGGGTAGAGTAGAACAACTGCGACGAAATGGGGAAAAAAAGATGGTAAAAAAAAAAAAAAATCAACAACGAACCATCACTCGCCTACAACAATCACGAGAGAATAATATCTGCGACGAAACGGGAACAAGACGACGAAAATAACAAACCTCAACAACAAAATGAGGAAACGTGTGAGAGAAAACGGAGACGAAGCGATACGAACAATTGCAACGAAACGGGGCCAAGATGAAAAAAAAAAAAAAAAAAAATGCAACTCCCCAAGACGTAGCCGGAGAAGAAAAACAAATGCGACGACACGGGAACCAGACAACACAAATAAAGGCCTTACACAACAAAAGCGGGAAACACGAGGATAAAAGACACATGACAGAGGGAGTGACAGAGGAAGCTTATTTTCCCTACCACACCGACGAGATGCAGTCCAGATGAGATTTTTCCAGACGAGAGTACGAACACTTCAGAATAGGTCCCGGACAACTCAAGCTTTTCATAATTTCAACCTGCAGACCATTTTAAAACCAGTAGACCATTTCAAACCTGTAGACCATTTCAACCTGTAGACTATTTCAACCAGTAGACCATCTCAACCAATAGATATCAACCAGCACCAAAATCGAAGAAGGTCAAGGAGAGCCAAAATAAAACTATAACCTAAATCCACCTAACCTAACAATATTGTCCTGATGTGGCGGCGTCTACGCCGTGGGGCCACCTCCCGAGGCTGCCAACCGCGGATGGCTGCCGACCCTCCACAGCCGAAGACAAAATCAACGACCAGTGGAGGAAAACCGGATGCCGGCCGCGGGGAGCAGTTTCGGGAGCCAAACCGTCACAACCATCCCCTGCCCCCTCCCTGGGGGCACGGGTCCTTGGAGCGGCTTCGGTCGCGCCGGGAATTTCCACACCTCTCACACCACACACACATCACACAGTTTTTCCTACACCGAGAAATGACTCTCCGGCTGTCATTTCTCGAAGACTTCTTCTAGCCGGAGACATTGAGAGCAACCCAGGACCCACGTTCACATACATATGTCCAACTTGCTCAAAACCCATCACTTCGAGTCGCCATACTAAGGGTTCAGTTCTCTGCAATTCATGTGGGAACTGGACCCACTTCACCTGCACAACACTTGCCTCCAAGAAACACTACACAAACACCTGGACCTGTTCCTCATGCCCCTCCCTCTCCCAGTCAAATCCCTCACCTAAAACCCGTCCACCTCTCCTCCCCAACCCACCTAACCTTCCCATATCATCCACTCCCCCCCCTAAAACCTGTTCACCTCTCCTCCCTAACCCACCTAACCTTCCCATACCATCCACATCCTCAACTCAACACACCACACCCCATCCTAATCCATTCCAACCCCCATCTCCTGCTCCCCAATCCCCACCCCCACCACACCCATCCCAACCCCCAGCCCCTCCCTCCCCCCCACCCCCACCCCCCCCCCATCACCCCCACCCCCACCCCATCCTCGTGCAGCAGCACCCAACATACATCGTGCACATAACATTAACATTCTTCAACTGAACATAGATGGCATCAACACAAAGAAACACGAACTCTCACACTTCATCAAACAACACAACATACACATTGCCATCTTACAAGAAACAAAACTCCGCACAACACAAAAAACACCCACATTTCATAATTTCACCACCATCAGACAAGACCGGGCTGTCGGCGGGGGCGGTGGACTCATCACCCTGGTACACAAAGAAATATCATACATAGTAACCAGTGTACAAACCAAATCACTCCTCCCCCCAAATGATAACACAACAGAAATACAGTCAATTAAAATACGCACTGGCAACAACTCCAAGATAACCATCATAAACATAACCATCATAAACACATACATCCCTCCCCAAACATCCCCTACAGTACCAAATGAATACAGACCACACTTACAACACATCACAAACACCCTACACACCCCACACATCATCCTGGGTGGTGACTTCAACGCCAAGACGTCGGCCTGGTTTGTCGACAACCCCGACACAGACAGAGGGCTGGGGCTGGTACTACAAAACCAAACCGATAACCTCATCATCCTTAACGACATCCATCAACATACCCATATTCCTTACCAAGCCCTCTATAACCCATCATCACCAGACATCACCTTTTGCTCCCCAGAACTCGCCCCCACAACATCCTGGAGGGTGGTCAGAACCTTAGGCTCTGACCACCTCCCGATCATTATCACCACCAAAACCAGACTCACCCCAGCTAGCCACAAACACACTATCACCAATTATAAAAGAGTTAACTGGGAAGCATTCACAAATGAGACAGAACAACACTTCACAACTCTAAACAGTACACCCATCACTAACATCAACAATGCTGTACACATACTCAATAAAACTATCCAAAACGCTGACAAGAAACACATTCCAAGAGGTAACAGAAAAAGACACAACCCCAACTTCACACCAGAAATTCAAAACCTCATCAGACAACGCGACATACTGAAACACTCCCCAGCACCCCACACACAAGACATCACACAACAAATTCAAGCACTCAACACCCAAACTAACAACAAAATACAAGAACAACAAAAACTAAATTGGAATAACTTCCTACAAACACTTGATCACAAAACAAACCCCAAAAAAAACTATACAAAACACTAAACAGCATCACACTTTCCAACAGCAACACAACACAATCACATGCTGCAATCACAACAACAGACTCTACTCCTTCATGTAAACAACAAGCAAACACTCTCATCAATCACTTTTCACATGTCAGCCACCTAAAACCTCACAAAGACGACCGACGTGTCATCCGACGTAAGAGACAATTCCCCACAGACCCTGACTATACACCCTTCACCAATCACCAGACAAAGCATATCATCAACAATCTCAAGCACTCACCCGCCTGTGGCCTAGACAACATAAGCAACATACACCTCAGACACCTGGGACCACAAGGCATACAAGCACTCACTAACATATCAAACTACAGCTATTCACACAACACAATACCAGACATTTGGAAGCATGGTATCATCATCACATTCCCCAAACCCAACAAAGACCCCACGCTACCCTCCTCGCACCGCCCCATCACACTCCTTTGCTCCCCCTCCAAAGTCATGGAACGCCTAGTATTACAACTAATTACACCTGACCTACCCCTAGCTCCAACACAACATGGCTTTAGGCCACTGCACTCCACAAACACTCTTCTCACAGACCTTACACAAAGAGCGTTCGACGGCATCAATTCAGCTAGACCACCACACAGATCACTAATAGCCACACTCGACATTAGTAAAGCCTTCAATGCCATCCCCCGCCACAACCTAACAAACAAAATCTACAACACAAACATGCACAACAACACAAAACGGTGGCTGGCCAACTTCCTAGCAGGCAGATGTGCACACGTATCTTTTGCCGGTCAGTCATCTAAAATCAGAAACTTTCCAAACGGAGTCCCACAAGGATCCGTCCTATCGCCCGCACTCTTCAATCTGTACATGCACGATATAACTACACCCAATACGCCCCAAATAAACTTAGCCTCCTATGCAGATGACATAACACTCACATGCACACACCATGACCCAAAAAGAGCAACAGATCTCCTTCAACCCTATCTCAACACACTACATGGCTGGTGCACTACAAACAGACTTAATCTAGCCCCAGCCAAATCCACCGCAACCCTGCTCACAAGTTGGACAGGAGAACACGAATACATCCCTCAACTCACCATAAACAACACACCCCTAACGCATACACACACACTCACAAAATCCTAGGAGGAACATATGATAGTGATATTACATTAAAACAGCACACCACAAACATTAAAAGAAACTGACACCCAGACTTAACGCCCTCAGGTCACTTGCTCACACAAAATTTGGACACAACAAAGAAACTACCACCACAGTATATAAACAATACATAAGATCAGTGATGGAATACGCAAGCCCAGCCTGGGCTTCTAACCTAGCTGAAACACATCATAAGACCTTACAGACTATTCAAAACAAAGCCCTGAAGATCATTACAGGCTGCACAGCTACTGCACCCACAGATCATCTACATCAAGAAACCAAAATCCTCAAAGTCAAAGACCATCTGGACATGAGAGGCACTCAATTCCTGGCAGCAGCCTCCACGAACCAAGACCACCCACTAAACTACATGGCAACACACCCACAGACACCAAGAAATATCAAAACAACACCCAGCACACGGTATCACACACAATTATTGTCCTCTCTCCCTCCCTGCCCACCCCGAACCAACTTCCAGAAGCACATCCATACTCATATCTCTCACCGATCCATCCACTCACTCACAGACAACACGCAGCTGCATGCACGACCTCCCGAAATCCATCCTTCCGAATCCTCCCTTCCTCGCGAGGACAGAGTCCACCTGGCCAGGCTGAGATGCGGACACCATCCAGCTCTCCTGAGCTATCAGAAGAGACTGGATGACTCCGTTGTCGACACCTGCCCGGGATGTAACACAGCACCCCATACCATTAAACACATCATAGAAGACTGCATTTCACACAACCACTTACGCCAACAACACAATCTACACTCAGTGAGAGCTCTGTGGGAAAGCCCGATCGTGGCCATGGCCTTTCTCAGGGACTCGGGGCTGTTCGGCCAGGCAGCTTAGGGAACAACAACAACAACAACAACAACAATATTGTCGAGTTGGTACTAGTTGAGAGGGACTGGTTGAGAGGGACTGGTTGAAATGGAGCAGGAAGCAGAAATACACGAGAGAGAGAGAGAGAGAGAGAGAGAGAGAGAGAAGGGGGGCGGGGGCGCGTTTCAAGTGTACCATTGTTCATCCACAGGGGGGCACTTCGGACTGCCCCCCCCCCCCTCCTTACCTTTCACCCTTTCACTTTGTCTTTTTATTTTTTCTCTTTCCCTCCTTCCCTCCCTTGTTCCTATTCTTCATTCTTTTCTTTCCATCCTTCTTTCCTTATTCTACTCCCTGTCATCCCTTCCGCCTTTTCCTACTATTTCCTTTTCTTCTACTTTATTCTAACCCACCTCTCTTACTCTCTTCTTCCTTCCTTCCCGCTTTCAATCCTTCCCTCTCTCTCCTTCACTCCCTAATTCCCCCCCCCCCCCTCTCTCTCTCTCTCTCGTCTTCTTGCACTGTCTCCACCCACCAATACCCACAGCACAATTCTTAACAGCACACATACAGACTTATTACAGCAGTACCGCTTTTTTACTCTAACTGCATTCTAGACTACCACCTCACTCTTGACCGCATACACAGTAAGCATACCGCAGTTCTGTTCTTTACCGCAGCTGCATTATAAACCACAACCGCACTCTTGACCGCATACACAGTAAGCATACAGCAGTTCTGTTCTTTACCGCAGCTGCATTATAAACCACAACCGCACTCTTGACCGCATACACAGTAAGCATACAGCAGTTCTGTTCTTTACCGCAGCTGCATTATAAACCACAACCGCACTCTTGACCGCACACAACCGCACTCTTGACCGCATACACAGTAAGCATACCGCAGTTCTGTTCTTTACCGCAGCTGCCACATAGACCACAGCCACACTTTTAACCCGTAAGTTATAATATGAACATAATACGAATATAGATATACAAACACGTAATGTACAGTAAACAGAATATAGAAAAGATAAATCCAGCCTTTCAGAGGGGAGGGAGGAGGGATTTCAAATGAATGTGCCTACACGACGAAAGCTTATGAAAAGAACGATTAGCGGTGGGAATATAACACTGTAAACACGCAGTAGAGGGAGACGGGGGGGGGGGATTACTGTAATGTGAAAGAGAGCAGCGACAAACGTTTATTACTGTAACGTGAAAGAGAGCAGCGAGAAACGTTTATTACTGTAATGTGAAAGAGAGCAGCGACAAACGTTTATTACTGTAATGTGAAGGAGAGCAGCGACAAACGTTTATTACTGTAACGTGAAAGAGAGCAGCGAGAAACGTTTATTACTGTAATGTGAAAGAGAGCAGTGAGAAACGTTTATTACTGTAATGTGAAAGAGAGCAGCGAGAAACGTTTATTACTGTAATGTGAAAGAGAGCAGCGACAAACGTTTATTACTGTAATGTGAAAGAGAGCAGTGACAAACGTTTATTACTGTAACGTGAAAGAGAGCAGCGAGAAACGTTTATTACTGTAATGTGAAGGAGAGCAGCGACAAACGTTTATTACTGTAACGTGAAAGAGAGCAGCGACAAACGTTTATTACTGTAATGTGAAAGAGAGCAGCGACAAACGTTTATTACTGTAATGTGAAAGAGAGCAGCGACAAACGTTTATTACTGTAATGTGAAGGAGAGCAGCGACAAACGTTTATTACTGTAATGTGAAAGAGAGCAGCGACAAACGTTTATTACTGTAATGTGAAAGAGAGCAGCGACAAACGTTTATTACTGTAATGTGAAAGAGAGCAGCGACAAACGTTTATTACTGTAATGTGAAAGAGAGCAGCGACAAACGTTTATTACTGTAATGTGAAAGAGAGCAGCGACAAGACAAACGTTTATTACTGTAATGTGAAGGAGAGCAGCGACAAACGTTTATTACTGTAATGTGAAAGAGCAGCGACAAACGTTTATTACTGTAATGTGAAAGAGAGCAGCGACAAACGTTTATTACTGTAATGTGAAAGAGAGCAGCGACAAACGTTTATTACTGTAATGTGAAAGAGAGCAGCGACAAACGTTTATTACTGTAATGTGAAAGAGAGCAGCGACAAACGTTTATTACTGTAATGTGAAAGAGAGCAGCGACAAACGTTTATTACTGTAATGTGAAAGAGAGCAGCGACAAACGTTTATTACTGTAATATGAAAGAGAGCAGCGACAAACGTTTATTACTGTAATGTGAAAGAGAGCAGCGACAAACGTTTATTACTGTAATGTGAAAGAGAGCAGCGACAAACATTTATTACTGTAATGTGAAAGAGAGCAGTGACAAACGTTTATTACTGTAATGTGAAAGAGAGCAGTGACAAACGTTTATTACTGTAATGTGAAAGAGAGCAGTGACAAACGTTTATTATTGTAATGTGAAAGAGAGCAGCGACAAACGTTTATTACTGTAATGTGAAAGAGAGCAGCGACAAACATTTATTTCTGTAATGTGAAAGAGAGCAGCGACAAACGTTTATTACTGTAATGTGAAGGAGAGCAGCGACAAACGTTTATTACTGTAATGTGAAAGAGAGCAGCGACAAACGTTTATTACTGTAATGTGAAAGAGAGCAGCGACAAACGTTTATTACTGTAATGTGAAAGAGAGCAGCGACAAACGTTTATTACTGTAATGTGAAAGAGAGCAGTGACAAACGTTTATTACTGTAATGTGAAAGAGAGCAGCGACAAACGTTTATTACTGTAATGTGAAAGAGAGCAGTGACAAACGTTTATTACTGTAATGTGAAAGAGAGCAGCGACAAACGTTTATTACTGTAATGTGAAAGAGAGCAGCGACAAACGTTTATTACTGTAATGTGAAAGAGAGCAGTGACAAATGTTTATTACTGTAATGTGAAAGAGAGCAGCGACAAACGTTTATTACTGTAATGTGAAAGAGAGCAGCGACAAGACAAACGTTTATTACTGTAATGTGAAAGAGAGCAGTGACAAACGTTTATTACTGTAATGTGAAAGAGAGCAGCGACAAATGTTTATTACTGTAATGTGAAAGAGAGCAGTGACAAACGTTTATTACTGTAATGTGAAAGAGAGCAGAGACAAACGTTTATTACTGTAATGTGAAAGAGAGCAGTGACAAACGTTTATTACTGTAACGTGAAAGAGAGCAGCGACAAACGTTTATTACTGTAATGTGAAAGAGAGCAGCGACAAACGTTTATTACTGTAATGTGAAAGAGAGCAGCGACAAACGTTTATTACTGTAATGTGAAAGAGAGCAGTGACAAACGTTTATTACTGTAATGTGAAAGAGAGCAGCGACAAACGTTTATTACTGTAATGTGAAAGAGAGCAGTGACAAACGTTTATTACTGTAATGTGAAAGAGAGCAGTGACAAACGTTTATTACTGTAATGTGAAAGAGAGCAGTGACAAACGTTTATTACTGTAATGTGAAAGAGAGCAGCGACAAATGTTTATTACTGTAATGTGAAAGAGAGCAGTGACAAACGTTTATTACTGTAATGTGAAAGAGAGCAGAGACAAACGTTTATTACTGTAATGTGAAAGAGAGCAGTGACAAACGTTTATTACTGTAACGTGAAAGAGAGCAGCGACAAACGTTTATTACTGTAATGTGAAAGAGAGCAGCGACAAACGTTTATTACTGTAATGTGAAAGAGAGCAGCGACAAACGTTTATTACTGTAATGTGAAAGAGAGCAGCGACAAACGTTTATTACTGTAATGTGAAAGAGAGCAGCGACAAACGTTTATTACTGTAATGTGAAAGAGAGCAGCGACAAGACAAGACAAGACAAACGTTTATTACTGTAATGTGAAGGAGAGCAGCGGCAAACGTGTATTTCCTGGAACCTAGAAGCGTGGACGGTAAACAACATATAAACGTATATAAAAGAAGGTATGTATAACATCATTGGGTGAATTGATCGTGATATATCTTTCTCTCCCTTTTTATAACATAATTTTTTTTTTTTTTTTTTTTTTTTTTTTTTAAGAGACAATGAACGGAGGAAGGAAAAACACAGATAAAACAAAAAGGTCCATGTGCCTAAAGGCATCCTCCATTCATAAAATGTTTGTAACAACTGGATTTAAACATTTGTAGATTGTAAGTTTGTGGAAAGCAATTCGAGGGAAGTGAATTCCAAAGAGTAGTAGCTCTGGGGATAAATGAATTCTGATAAGCAGAAGTTCTGCATTGTGGAGGAGAAAGTGTAAATTCATGGACGCTCTCAGCTGCCTAGTTCTACGGGGAAAGATGTGGAGAGGCGGCACAATTGAAGCAAGTTCCTCGGAACAATTGCTGTGAAAATATCTGTTGAATAATGCAAGGGATGCAACGTTTCTTCGTATGGAAAATGTAGGAAGGTCCTGTGTGATTGCAGGGTTATAAATTATTTCTCTTCTGTTTTCTGGCTATTATTAGACAACTTTTTTCAGATTAGGAAGGGTATATGGAAATCAGAAGGTTCATCGAGATAGTCTTTGGCCATTTAATTCCCACAGATCCTTACCAAGCTAAACAAAATGGTCTAATGCTAGCCAGAATAAACTGTCAAAATGCATCATATTCCTCAAGGGGTTAAACGGGTATACTACTGCAAAATATACCTAATTGAAAAGTGTATATTATCATGGATACTTTATATACCACTTTTCATACCCACAACATTTGACAGTAAAGAGTAGTGACAGGTCGAAAGCCACTACTGTTAGCCAGAACAATATGGAGAGAGGCGTCATATCATAGAAAAGGTATGAAGTTTGAACACTAACTAATCTCTCATTGTTCCATGTTCTTTGTAAATTTTGATTGGCGTTATAATGATTAATAGATATGTGAATACGTAAAATGTTCATTAATGAGAGAGAGAGAGAGAGAGAGAGAGAGAGAGAGAGAGAGAGAGAAAGAGAACGAGAAAGAGTGGGAGTGAGTGAGCATGATTAGGGCATAATAGTTTAATCGATAAACCTAATTTCAAGAACCCTTAATCATCAGGCAGTACAGACACATTCAGTAATGTCACTCTGTATATGACACTCTCAATATAGTAAGAACAAACATTTCTAAATGTCGATCTACCTGCATTATAATTTAGCTTCATATTATATGCCCAATTCGGTGTTCTATATGGGCCACTGGTTTTTCCCGCGACAAGACTCCTTCCTCGCCACGTTTTCTCTCTCCTCTTCCTTCCAGACTACCCATCTGCCGCCTCTGATTTTCGGGCGCATCATCTCCACGGGAAAAGAATTTGTTACCTCGCTAAAATCCATGAATATTTCAAGGGTGTGTGTGTGTGTATACGTCATCTGGCATCCGCGAGCAATGGAGGCCAAAGAGGGTCGGGGCGGTGTGTGGGTTCAGTCGATACGCAGCGGGCGAGGTGGACGGTCACACTCGCGATCTAGGCAAGACTCCAACTCGGCCCCTTCGTCTGTCGTCTCGCGCGAGCTGGTGAGCCCAACCAGACCCGGAGGCCGGGACGCGAATGGGTCCTTTTGGTAGTGCCCCCCTTCCGATAGTGCTGTGGCCATTTTCGATATTGTTCTCACCTCCTTCGGTAATGCTTTGACCACTTTCTATAGTGTTTTGCCCTCCTTCGGTAATTATGTGACCATTCCGATAGTGCCGTGACCCCATACGATAATACTGTGACCTTCTTCGGTAGTGCTGTGACCCTTTCCGCTAGTGCCGTGACCTCTTTACGATAATATTGTGACCTCGGGCAGTGCTGTGACGTCTTCTACCTATTGCTGTTGAGCCCATGTTAGTGCTGTGACCTCCGATCCCTAAACTTAGGAGGGAGGAGAGTCAGTGTGTCTGGTGGAGGAGGTGACAGGGAGGGCAGGGTGTAAGGGAGAGATCATATAAAGGAGATATCATACGAAGGAGATATCATAAGGCTAGGGAGTGATATAATACTAAAAATAATAGTGGTGGACGTAGTGTATTGGTGGGTGGAGCCGGGAGACAGGTGTGTGTATGTGTGTATGTGTGTGAAGGTAGCAGGTGTAGGGAACGAAACAGGTGTGTCGCAAACAAATCAACTTACGTCAACTCAAACAGTCTACCCAGGTCACCAGGTGCACATCAAGCAGTCTACCCAGGTCACCAGGTGCACATCTCTCACGGACGCCAAAGCAAACGCCAAGCACAACAGGTAAGTCAAAGCCACGCCCTGTATGCCAGAAATAACAGCAAACCCAGGCAATGTTGTTTAGGGAATAGGTTGAACGTGAGTGGAGATACAGAGTTCATGAATTTGCACTGTTCTGGCCATTTTATCACTTCCAAGGGTATAATAATAACTATGGAGCATATTTAACTTAACTTTAACCCTTTCAAGATCCGATTACGCATTTGTTTATGTTTTCTGGCTATGATTAGACGGCCTTATTCAGCTTAGGAAGGGTATATGAAAGCCAGAGGGTTAAATGAGATAGTCTTTACCCTTATATTTCCCACAGATCCTTCCTAAATTGTATGAAGTTGTCTAACGATATCCAGAATAAACGGTCAAAAGGCATCATAATTTTCTAAGGGTTATCCTTGTATATTAAATATCACTGACTAGAATCAAGGGGCACTCAACTCAGTCCCTAAGCAACAGTACCCTAATATATCACCGAATCATGAAGACTAGCCCCCCATAAATTTACAACAGATACTCTAAATACGCAAAGAAAGAAATATCGAAACATATAATTATAAAAAATAACAAATGGGAGTTCAAATATAGGTGAAAAAACACTCGTGAACACAGTGATTACCTTCGTTATGAGTGTCAGGGGTTCGAACCGAAGCAATTTTGGTTGAAGACTTGAATGAATATGAGAAGGTATTATATTGTGTGTTTCCACCAACCAACTTCACCTCTAAACTCAATTAATTAAATCAACAAATACATGTGGCATTCCAAGGACTCGAACCTAGCATACTCACATCGAAATTCCACGCCCTTATGCATTACGCTATCAAGAAAATGAACATGTAATAGCACCGTGTTGGCCAATTTGACCTTCCCAAAGACATGATTGGAACCATAAACCACAATACTATCTTTACACTAATAACGACTAAAAATAATGTACTCGGCTTTCGTTTTGACACCCTCGCGATAATTGACTACTTGTGAGTTTCAAGCTATAAGGAAGTTGGAGCCATAAACATAACATTTAAACGGAACTGTAATGCTAATACAGGTTCGTGATGGATAGAAAATGTGTTGAATTTTATATTATTTGTTTATAGATACCGTACACTACAACCGTATTTTAGCTGGTAATTCTGCATAATATCGAAGTCTGCAGCTCCAACTTCCTTATAGCCTGAACCTCGCAAGTGGTCAATTGGGTAATCTAGAGGGTGATTAACGTGTCGGGGTGGCCAAGTTGATGTTATTTTCCATTACATTCAGACTGTCATTATGCGAATTTAACCAGCTTCGAAACGACCTCGAGGAATCAAAGGAGTATTGCCTATCATACCTAAGCCTCTGACTCCCACGTTCCATCCTCAGCTTAATACAATCGTCTTATCATAGTCAGAATGAAAGGCAGAAGGCACCATCATTTACTGAACGGATTAAGGGGAGATTTCCACTTGAGGGGATTTTTTTCGGGACCCCTTTCTCCCTCATGTTTAGCCCCAATGCTTTTAAGATTTAGAGATAAGTTAGGCGATCTTAAGAGCTTTCGCCCAATTTCTGTCAATTTTAAGACCGTTTGTGCAATTTAGGTGTCGATTTTTCCCTGGCGAGCGATAGCGAGCCTGTAATTTAAGAGGAACCGGCCTTTGGCCGGGACATTTTTCTACCGAAAAATGTACACATTTATCTTGAAAGGGGGTCTAGGGGGTGTAGTTTTTAGCTTGATAGAGTCTAGGGAACAACCTAAAAACCCCCCCCTTAACACTTTCTGTACCGGCGACGTCTTCTTAAATTTGTCTAGCTATATTAAGACGATAGTGTGCAGTTTAACAAGGTTATATTAAGACGATAGTGTGCAGTTTAACAAGGTTATATTAAGACGATAGTGTGCAGTTTAACAAGGTTATATTAAGACGATAGTGTGCAGTTTAACAAGGGTATATTATGGTAGTAAGGAGGGTTAAGGAGAGATTTCCACTTCAGGGACTTTTTTCTTGACCCCTTTCTCCCTCATGTCTAGCCCCATTGCTTTTGAGATTTTAAGATGTTCGCCCCATTAGTTTGTCGATTTTAAGACATTTCACCCCATTTATGTCACTTTTAAGACCTTTCGTGCCATTTAGGTGTCGAAGTTGTCCTGGCGAGCGATAGCGAGACTATAATTGAAGAGGAATCGGCCTTCGGCCGGGACATTTTTCTACCGAAAAATTTACAAATTTATCTTGAAAGGGGAGTCAAGGGGGTGTAATTTCAAGCTTGATGGAAGTCTAGGAAACACACTAAAAACCTCCCCTTAACAAGGGTATATGGTAGTAAGGAGGGTTAAGCGAGATAGTTCGAAGATACCGGTAGTTAATTGCTCTATTGAAACTGCATAAAATCGTCTAATAGTAGCCAAGATGAAGCTAAGAAGACGTAGCCGGTATAGAGCGGATTAAAGCGAACTCTGAAGGATCTCTCGAAGTCCAAAGATTAATTGTGATAGTTTGTAATATTTTCTAGACGGCATTCCTAAACTTAATATAATCGCTTAGTGTGAGTCAGTCAGCACCAAAGTCGCTAAATACCATCAGAGCAGCAAAGCACCAAAGTCGCTAAATACCATCAGAAGCAGCAATGGATTTTTATCTGCCACCTAAAAATCAAAATATGTGTTCTATGAAAATCCCATCTAGAAAATTGAATGGCGCACTAACAATTCGTACTTTAGCAGAATCATTCATAGGTGTAAGACTTTAGAAAATGGAGTGTAATTGTTCAAACATTATTTACCCCTTCACCATGATGACGTTCCTATGTATTCTACTCAGGCTAACCCAAAGCGATTTTACTTAGCTCGGGAAAGACTACCAGAAACCCAAGGTGCAAAGAACATCTCATTTACCATTTTGACTCCTTCAGATCCGTGCTAGACTACATAGAATCGTCAAATAATAGTCAGAATATAATGAAAAGGACGGCAAGTACATCCACAAACAACTTGAAGGGCAGGTTTTTAGTTTGGTCCCTAGATATCCATCAAGCTTAAGATTACACCCCCTTGAGCCCTTTTCAAGATAAATTTGTACATTTTTCGGTAGAAAAACGTCCCGGCTGAAAGCCGGTTCCTCTTAAATTACAGGCTCGCTATCGCTCGCCAGGATAAAATCGATACCTAAATGGCACGAAAGGTCTTAAATTTGACAGAAAAGGGTCGAAAGTTCTAAAAATCGTCAAAATAATGGGGCGAACGTCTTAAAATTAGTAAAGCAATGGGGCTAAACATGAGGGAGAAAGGGGTCAAGAAAAAAAATCCCTGAAGTGGAAATCTCCCCTTAATCCACGCCGCGAGAATAGAGGCAGCCTATTGTTAACCCCTTCTCTACCGACGACGTCTTTATTATATTATTCTAGCTGTATCCTATAATGTAAAACTTGTCAAATTATTCCAGCTGTATCCTATAATGTAAAACTTGTCAAATTATTCTAGCTGTATCCTATAATGTAAAACTTGTCAAATTATTCAAGCTGTATCCTATAATGTAAAACTTGTCAAATTATTCCAGCTGTATCCTATAATGTAAAACTTGTCAAATTATTCTAGCTGTATCCTATAATGTAAAACTTGTCAAATTATTCTAGCTGTATCCTATAATGTAAAACTTGTCAAATTATTCTAGCTGTATCCTATAATGTAAAACTTGTCAAATTATTCTAGCTGTATCCTATAATGTAAAACTTGTCAAATTATTCTAGCTGTATCCTATAATGTAAAACTTGTCAACTAAACAAACCAAAACACAGGCACGACCCAATATAAAGACAACATAACTAATACCACATACCCTTCCTAGTCTAAATAAAATCGTCTAACAATAGCCAGAGTAGGCCTCAAAGGGTTAATGCACTATTCCTGTAGGGTATAATGGTCACTTCCCCTTCCCTTGTTGAGTAATGATAGGACTTATAGGGATATGTAGCCTTTGTTCTCCAGACAGCGAACTGGTGGCTACTACGCCCAGTAACAGTGACGCCTTAATTCTACCTAATGTGTGGAAGATCTTTTTGGAATCTCCCTCTTTCACCCCATACATTTTGCGATTTTTAGACGTTTCGCCCCCATACATTTGGCGATTATATAAGTTGTGCCCCACTTAGGTGTCGATTTTTCTCCTGGTGAGCGAAAGAGAGCCTGCAATTTGGGAAAAAACGGCCTTTGCCCAGGTCATATTTCTACCAATTTTTTTACATATTTAGCTAGAAAAGAGGTCCGAGCAGCGTTTCGGGTTAGGTTGAAGGAGGGGGCGGGGTCTGGGGAGGAGCTATGCTTTGTAATTATGTATTTATTTACTTATTTATAAATTTACTTATTTGTTTATTTTTGTTTAGCTTGAAGGAGATATAGGGGAAAACTTTGGTAAATTTCTATAATTGCACCTATACGAGCCACAGCAATTATCATTGTATTTAACAGGAAGGTACGACGAGGTAAGTGATGTGGTATAGGTGGCAATATGCGGAAATGGATTATAAGGACATTCAGCCCCCTTTGACAAAAGTCTATCAATCTAGATGTGACACGGATTACTACAATGTTTCAGAGAGACATTAGCCTAACCTAACAACCTTACCTAACCTATCCTAGTATTATGGGTGGGGGCTGCCGCCCCCACACCCCCGCTGGTTGGGTAAAACGGTAGAAATCCAGTTGGGGTGGAGTGAGTAACCGTAGATTTTCGTAAGGAGGTCAGAGGGGGCGGAATGCCCTTATAATCCATTTCCGCATATTGCCACCTATACCACATCAATTACCCCATCGTACCTTCCTGTTAAATACAATAATAATTTGTTTAGCTCGTATAGGTGCAATTATAGAATAATTCCAAAACTTTAAAAAAGGTTCGAACCAACCAACAAGCCATACCCCCTAATTACAGTCAGGAAAAAAATCGACACCTAAATGGCACGAACGATCTTAATAGTGCCAAAGAAAGGGAGCGAAAAGTCTTAAAATCGCCAAACTAATGGGGCTAAACATGAAGGAGAAGGTGGTCCAGAAGAAAAAAAACTATCTCCCCCTTAAGGAAGTAATAATTATCTCCTCGTTCTCAGACACGGCTGGATACGCACACATACATGTTCAACACATTTCGATTCATTGAGAACTTGATCATACATTTTCACACAGCAATTTGTTTTCGAAATGAAATGCGAACATTATGAACTGGGTTGTAAATGTATAAAACTTGGGTTCCGGGGCTACGAGTAAACAAAATATGATAGGTTTTATATATATATATATATATATATATATATATATATATATATATATATATATATATATATATACTGTATATATATATACAGTATATATATATATATATATATATATATATATATATATATATATATATATATATATATATATTATATATAGTTTAATTTGTACATTTTTAGGTAGACAAATTCTTCTAAAATTATAGGCTCACTAAAGTTCGCCAGGAAAATAATCGACACCTAAATAGCACGAAAGGTCTTAATATTGACAAAGAAATGGGGCGAAAGGTCTTAAAATCGACGAACTAATGAGCCGAACGTCATAAAATCTGAAAACTAATGGGGCTAAACACGAGGAAGAAGGGGAACCAGAGAAACAGCCCATCTCCCCCTAATATAAATAATTTGAACCCTTTCAGTAGTACCGGTATGATGTTTTTCTTTCATTTTAATTAGCGAATCAGTATAATATATTATTCAACTTAGGAAGGACCTTTAGGAATCCAAAAGAGAAATTCCGACACTGTGTAATGCTTAGTTATTATAATTTTGCCATAACAACCCTCTCGTGTTTCTAGACCGTGACCGTCCTGAGTTCGAATCCCGGGAGGATCACATGCTTTCATTAATCTCGTTTAGGGGTGATTAATATTATGAATGAAAATGTAATAAGGGGGTCACCGTTTTTTTTTTTTATCTTTATCTCCTTTTCTCTCCTTCCCTGGCTTGCATCTATTCGGCCCCATTCAGCCAACTGTTTTAAGACGTTTATCCCCATCCAGGTGCCGATTTCTCCCTGGCAAGCGATAGCGAGCCAGCATTGTATGGCGAAATCGGGCTTCGCCGGAGACATTTTTCCATCGAAAAATGTACAATTTAGCTTGCTGTCAAAACAATATATATATATATGCTGGCTCGCAACCACTCGCCAGGAAAATATTGACACCTGGATGGGGGTAAACGTCTTAAAACAGTAGGCTGAATGGGGCCGAATGGATACAAGCCAAAGAGAGAGGGAGAGAAAGAGAAAAAAAAGCGAGGTGGGATCCCTTAAGCCGGTATCACACGAACACTTTTTCCCTCAACATTTATCCTCAACACTGGTCTGGCAGCTTATGAGGTTAACATTTGAAGTATTTTGGTTACCTAAATTCATCCATCACCACTCTAGTTTCCGATGCCAGTGCAAAAAATTCCAGAAATGTTGCCATCAAAATGTGGATTATCGAATGTTGACTATAAAAGCTCTCGTGTGATACCAGCTTAATACTGTAACAAACAAATACTATTGTACAACAAAAACAATCACATTAAAATAATGCGTCACCAACAACATTGTCAAATAAAGTTGATATACAATAAATGAAACAGTTCCTACTTCATAAATAAATAAATATAACATCGGCAACGCTGTGACATTGGCAACGCTGTGACATTGGCAACGCTGTGACATTACATTCTCCAAATACATTAAGGGAAGATGGGCCGTTTTTTTTTGGTCTATTAATTCATTTATTCCTATATTTCTTAGCTTCCTCGCTAGACCACCATCAAGCTTGGAAAAACACCCCTAGACCCCACCTTCAAGATCAATTTGTAAATTTTTCGGTAGAAGAATACAAATTCCTAGTGACTCTCTACCCCCCCACCAAATGAAAAACAAACAAACAAACAAAACTCCACAATATATCGTAAAACATGGACATCATTCATTGTGGATAAACACCAAACACAATAAACGTCACAATTCATCACGGCATTACACGACAAAAACACTATTACGCTTCCCTGATACGCCACCCAAATATAGTCAAACAATAACAAACAACAAATACGATATAAAATATATTTATATATACGGTATAAGTTCTCTCTCTCTATATATATATATATATATATATATATAATCAGATTATATATATATATATATATATATATATATTATATATATATAATATATATTAGAGAGAGAGAGAGAGAGAGAGAGAGAGAGAGAGAGAGAGAGAGAGAGAGAGAGAGAGACTTGACTCAAAGATATTTTATTTAAAATTTTGAATGCAATGATGATTTATTATTTAATATTTTATATCCTGGGAGTACTGCGATATACTGTGTATATATATATATATATATATATTTATTTTTTATTTTTTTGTCGTACACTAGTGTCTGTTTTCCAAATGACGGTAAATTGACATATTCCTATCTTGAATATTTCAGCTATCACGAAGGCTTAGTAGCGACTTTATTTTCTTAATTACGAAAACCTGGCTTTAAAATGTTGTCAATTGTAAGACCTTTCGTGCCACTTAGGCGAGCGATAACGAGCCTGTAATTTAAAAGGAACCGTCCTTCGGCCATAACATTTTTCTACCGAAAAATGTACACATTTATCTTGAAAGGGCGTCTAGGCGGTGTCATTTTAAGTTTGATGGAGGTCTAGGGAACAAACTAAAAAAAACAAAAAAAACATCCTCTTAAGGGCACAGTAGATTATGTTTTAGCTGAGAAAACTTGATACTTTACTTCTTCAGTATTTGAGAACGTACGGTATTTATTCCCTTTTTACAGACTATCAACAAACGATTTCATTTATGCTTAGAAAGGTAGAGTCCCTGAATATGTATGCTTAGAAAGGTGGAGTCCCCGAATATTTATGCTTAGAAAGGTGGAGTCCCCGAATATTTATGCTTAGAAAGGTGGAGTCCCCGAATATTTATGCTTAGAAAGGTGGAGTCCCCGAATAGTTATGCTTAGAAAGGTGGAGTCCCCGAATATTTATGCTTAGAAAGGTGGAGTCCCCGAATATTTATGCTTAGAAAGGTGGAGTCCCCGAATATGTATGCTTAGAAAGGTGGAGTCCCCGAATATTTATGCTTAGAAAGGTGGAGTCCCCGAATATTTATGCTTAGAAAGGTGGAGTCCCCGAATATTTAGGAGTGACTATGGCATCCGAATGTACAGTCGCCCACATAAGTTCCGCTTCTCTTCCGTGATCCTATCTATGGAAATATAATACGCATGACTGAATTACGAGTCTAGTTAATAACGCAGTGGTTAAGGGGAGATCTCCACTTAAGGGATTTTTTTCTTGACCCCTTTCTCCCTCATGTTTAGCCCCATTGCTTTTGATATTATAAAACGTTTGCCCCATTATTTTAGCGATATTAAGAACTTTCACCCCATATTAAGACCTTTTGTACCATTCAGGTGTCAATTTTATCCTGGCGAGCGATAGCGAGCCTGTAATTTAAGAGGAACCGGCCTTCGGCCGGGACATTTTTCTACCGAAAAATGTACAAATATATCTTGAAAGGGACTCAAGGGGGTGTAATTTTAAGCTTGATGGAGGTCTAGGGAACAAACTAAATACCTCCCCTTAACCAAGCTTATCCTAAGCTTAGACTGTTTAGGATTGTGGTGATTTCGGAAGTGGCCGTTTAGAAGTGGTGCCGTTCTGCCCTGTTTCCGATCAGACCACATTTTATCTCAGTGCATACCAGACAGACAGACATACGTGACAGACAGACAGACAGGCGGGGAGAGCAAGAGAGTTATGGTTCAGTGTGATTTACGGGGATTCGAGACAGGGTTCGTTTTTATTAGCGCTCGTTCGGAACAGAGTGAAACGGTTATTGTGGAGAGGCTGGCGTTGGCGATGTGTGGGTGTGTGGGAGTGGGTGTGTGTGTGTGTGGGTGGGTGTGTGTGTTGGTGTGTGTGTGTGTGTGTGTGTGAGAGAGAGAGAGAGAGAGAGATGGAGGTATTACGGGTTGTTTGTCACGGATGGGGGGGGGGAGAGGAAATGTATACACATCCTATTGTTGGTGATGAATTGTGTGTATGTGTGTGCGTGTGTGTGTGTAGCAAAACAAGAATATCGACTCATAAGTGGGATGAAGCGTCATATTATTGTCAAACTAATGGGGTGAAGTATCTTAAAATCTCCACACAAATGAGGTGAAACAGGGGAGGTCCAAAAAGATCCGTTCCGGTGCAAATAGGGTTAAGTAATTCCCATGGAGCAGAAACACACATAAAAGAAACATTCGTTTATATAATGGCAGTAGTTTGTGAGAAAACTGGGTCAAGCCATAAATATTGTCTAAATCGTTTTAACAAGGACAGTGAGAGGAACTAGGTCGAATATATTGTTTACTTGCATTCATTATTAGCACTAACACTTACTTGTATACATATTGTACTAAATACAGTATAATATTTGTCTTAACCCCTTGAAGATTATGACGCGCTTGAACAGATTTTTCTTGCTATCATGAGACGATATTGTTTGAATTATGAAGGGTATATGGAAGTCAGAGGGTTAATTGAGACAGTATTCACCCTTATAATTCCCACAGATCCTTCCTAAGCTGTATAATATCGTCTAATGATAGCCAGAATAATCAGTTAAAACGCGTCATGATCCTCTAGGGGTTAAATATTTAATTGTATACTAGTGCATTTGTCATTCTATCTTAGCTTCGAACATGTCACAGCTCTGAAGGACAGAAACAGTGCATTGCTCACTTGGAAGTGCCATCATAAGAAGTGTGACATTTGCACCTTTTGATGCCTTCCTAGCCAAGCCTAAGATCGCAACCAATAATTGACTCATAAAATAGAACAAAACGGAAGTCTGGAGAAGGCTGATTGAACCACACAAAGTAGATCCCTTGCACACCCAGCCCATCACGTACATATACTTATATAACTTTGTCTTGAAACTCTCTATCATTCTTGATCCTACTATAGTACTCAGTAGCCTATTTCACATATCTACGCCTTTGTTACCAAACCAGTGTTTAATTATCTGTTATGAAACGAAATATATCTAATTTGAAACTATTTAACAGAGTTCTTTCGATGCCACTGAACTCTCTCTCTCTCTCTCTCTCTCTCTCTCTCTCTCTCTCTCTCTCTCTCTCTCTCTCTCGTTGTCTGTGCCTTGTTATTTATAGCGCCTATATTTCGCGACGGATGAGGCCGTATATTTTATTGGCGCGTGAAGTGTGTTTAGCTTGAGTGACCCCGAGTGGTATATAGGTTGTTCGTGGTGATACATTAGCCTGATGAATGAATGGGTGGTCCCGGGTTCGAGATTACATACATTATGCAACCCCTTTTATATATTACTGTATTTATAATATGATGGCTATGGGACTGCTTTAAGGGGGGATGATCCGGGTTTCTGGACCACTTTCTCCCTCATCTTTGGATTTCAGTCTTTGGATTTATGCTCAAATGATCTGCCTATAAAACAAAATAATTGGCTTTATAGGCAGATCATTTGAGCATAAATCCAAAGACGTAATCCTAACCCTTTACAATTCCTTAGTCCGCCCTCTTCTGGAATACTGCGTTCAATGCTGGTGCCCTTATTACCAAAAAGACATAAACAAGCTAGAACGAGTTCAACGTAGATTTACCAAAATGATACCTAGCCTAAAGAACAAACCATACGAAGAGCGTCTTAGAGAATTAAATCTATTTCCTTTAACCCAGCGCAGATTAGGAGGTAACTTAATTCACACGTTCAAAATCATCAAAGGCATCGACAGTATGAACTGTATAAGTACTTCACTATCGACCTATCAAATTACACGTGGAGAAACGGTTGCAAAAGTATTGGTAATTCTTTTCACTCACACAAGTCTAAGAATTTCTTCTTCAATCGAGTTGTCAACTTGTGGAATGGGCTTCCCCGAGACGTTATAGACTGCAGCACCGTTGATTCATTTAAATTCCGCCTAGACAAATATCTCGCATCAAACCCGCGACTGACTGCGTTTGTAAATGAATAACTTTATTTTATCCTCCCCTCAGTTACTAACCCATATGTCCCCTACTAACTTCCTAGTCCTGCCACGTTAGTGGCTGGGCAGTAGTTCCTTTTCCAATGTCCCTTACCCACTCTAAACCACTGTTTGGACACTTGATCCTCAGTGTTTTAGAGGACAAGCAGCCTAGAAGGGTCACTAGATCTGTTGTTGCTTGATTTCCTTTGTACCTTTATGTTTAGCCCCATTAGTTTTCAAATGTTAAGATGTTTGCCCCATTGGTTTGTCAATTTTAAGGCCTTTCGCCCCATTTCTTCGTCAATATTTAGACCTTTCGTGCTATTTAGGTGTCGATTTTTCCCTGGCGAACGATAGTGAGCCTGTAATGTTGGAAGAACCGGCCTTTGGCCGGCACATTTTTCTACCGAAAAATGTACAAATTAATCTAGAAGGGGGATCTAATGGATGTTTATTTAAATTTGATGGAGGTCTAGGGAGGAAACTAGAAAAATAATGAATACATGCACAAATAATGAATGCATGCACAAATAATGAATACATGCACAAAGCGCCCAAAAAGTGAACCATCCCCCCTTAATGTACACAAACATGACTTAGACGTGTTTTTGTTTTAGGAAGAATGTATTAAGTAACACCCCGTTCTTAACATTAATCATCAATTACATACCCCAATGCACTTGAATAAACTAATGAAAGCATAATTATGGTCGTCCGGGATGTATTATTAATTGAGATATGATCAATTAAACAGCGGTGTCAAAATAAGATCAGAAGATTAGCTTGCAGCGATAAGTTTATAAGTTGCATAGGATTTATCGATTCAGGATGACTTTAGAAATTATTATATGGTAAGAGAAGCACCGGTAAATAGGCTTGCATTAGTTAACAATATTCGTCTTAGTGTTATAATATAATAATTATATATATATATATATATATATACTGTAAACATTCAAGGATTTATAATGTAATAGGTATACAGTATCATTGGGAATATTCATTGTGATTTACCTGTATATCCTTACATTAGTTGGGTTTATCAATATAAATACATACCTTGATAGGGGTATAATATTATGGACACTAATTATCCTTTTCATACCGTCCTTAATACTATAGTTTACAATTAAGGGGAGACAGACTGTTTTTTTTTTTTAATCTATTAATTTATTTATTCTTGTATTTCTTAGTTTTATCGCTAGACCTCCACCAAGCTTAAAAAAACACCCCCAAGACCCCCGTTCAAGATCAATTTGTACATTTTTCGGTAGATCAATGTCCCGCCCGAAGGGTGGTTCCTCTTAAAATTTCAGGCTCGCTATCGCTCGCCAGGAAATAATCGACACCTAAATGGCACGAAAGGTCTTAACATTGACAACGAAATGGGTCGAAAGGTGTTAAAATCGCCAAACTAATGGGCCGAACGTCTTACAATCTCAAAACAAATGGGGTTTAACACGAGGGAGAAAGGGGACCAGAAAACGACCCATCTCCCCATAACCTCAACAGTCCATCAGCCTCACCTTAACCCATTGAGTAACACAGATCAATCACTTCCAATATTATAACCGCATTGATGCAGAGGTCTAACTGTTAAGGGGGGATCTCCACTTGAGGGATTTTTTTCTTGACCCCTTTCTCCCTCATGTTTAGCCCCATTGCTTTTGATATTATAAAACGCTTGCCCCATTAGTTTAGCGATTTTAAGAACTTTCACCCCATATTAAGACCTTTCGTGCAATTCAGGTGTCGATTTTATCCTGGCGAGCGATAGCGAGCCTGTAATTTAAGAGGAACCGGCCTTCGGCCGGGACATTTTTCTACCGAAAAATGTACAAATTTATCTTGAAAGGGACTCGAGGGGGTGTAATTTTAAGCTTGATGGAGGTCTAGGGAACAAAGTAGATATCTCCCCTTAAGCAAACTAATGAATATCTGAGTTAGCTCTTGATAGGTTATATAGATCCAGTACATCACACACACACACACACACACACACACACACACACACACACACACACACACACACACACACACACACACACACGCACACACACACACACACACACACACACACACACACACACACACACACACACACACACACACACACACACACACACACACACACACACACACACACACACGCGCACACACGTATAACAGGTATTTGAGTAAGCAGTGATGGATTAGGTAAGTGATTAGGGAGATAAATGCGCCAGTAAATCTTTGTTGATGAATACATGGATAATCCCGGATGAATAAATATTGGTAACGTTGTTGTTGTTGTTGTTGTTCCCCAAGCTGCCTGGCCGAACAGCCCCAAGGCCCCGAGCAAGGCCAAGGCCATAACCGAGCGCCCTCACAGAACCCTCCCTGCCGACCACAATAAAGCCTGGGTGACCGAAGCCACTCCATGGCGGGGAGCTGAGGAGGGTGCGGAAACGCCCGGGAAACCAAAGCCCCACCCAGGGCCCTGTGCCCCTCAGCAATTATGAAGAGAAAGTTGAGAGGCAAAGGAAAAATGTGACGCTTTGGCTTCCAATCTTGGTAGATTGGGAGGTCAATCCACGGAAGAGACGCCGTTACTTGAGATCTAGAAAATATATAAGCAAAAGAAACAGTCAGAGTGAGCTATGGATATGGCAGAGATCGCTCAGTTCTCACTCTGATAGACCAGCCCATCACCAAGTCTTCTAATAGTAGACAGGATAAATGAAAAGGAAGTATTTAAATACAATTATTGCACACTGGAATGTTAAGAAAGTAAAAAACGCAAACAACTCATTCAAGAACAAGACCATGTTACCATTATATTCTAACTTCTCTTAGATTAACTGTATTACTTTAAGGGGAGATTTCCACTTGAGGGACTTTTTTCTTGACCCCTTTCTCCCTCATGTCTAGCCCCGTTGCTTTTGAGATTTTAAGACGTTTGCCCCATTAGTTTGGTGATTTTTAAGAATTTCCGTCCCATTCTGACAATTTTAAGACCTTTCGTGCCATTTAGGTGTCGATTTTATCCTGGCGAGCGATAGCGAGCCTGTAATTTAAGAGTAATCGGCCTTCGGCCGGGACATTTTTCTACCGAAAAATGTACAAATTTATCTTGAAAGGGGGTCAAGGAGGTGAAATTTTAAGATTGCTGGAGGAGTAGGAAACAAACTAGAAACCTCCCCTTAATGATTTTTTTTTTTTTTTTTTTTTTTTATCACATATTCGCTTCTTATGGGGAGGTGGGTCATTTTTCGGGTCGCCCTTCTTCCTCGTGTTTAGCCCCACTATTTGTTTTCAGCTTGTATGACGTTCGGCCCATTAGTTTGGTGATTGTGTGAGTAGCAGAGGTTAGTGAGTGGTCAAGATGTTAGGCTAATGAATGGACTATTATAATGAATGGACTATTATAATGAATGGACTATTATAATGAATGGACTATTATAATGAATGGACTATTATAATGAATGGACTATTATAATGTATGGACTATTATAATGAATGGACTATTATAATGAATGGACTATTATAATGAATGGACTATTATAATGAATGGACTATTATAATGAATGGACTATTATAATGAATGGACTATTATAATGAATGGACTATTATAATGAATGGACTATTATAATGAATGGACTATTATAATGAATGGACTATTATAATGAATGGACTATTATAATGAATGGACTATTATAATGAATGGACTATTATAATGAATGGACTATTATAATCAATGGACTATTATAATCAATGGCCTATTATAATGAATGGACTATTATAATGTATGGACGATTATAATGAATGGACTATTATAATGAATGGACTATTATAATGAATGGACTATTATAATGAATGGACTATTATAATGAATGGACGATTATAATGAATGGACGATTATAATGTATGGACTATTATAATGAATGGACTATTATAATGAATGAACTATTATAATGAATGGACTATTATAATGTATGGACTATTATAATGTATGGACTATTATAATGTATGGACTATTATAATGAATGGACTATTATAATGAATGGACTATTATAATGTATGGACTATTATAATGAATGGACTATTATAATGTATGGACTATTATAATGAATGGACTATTATAATGTATGGACTATTATAATGAATGGACTATTATAATGAATGGACTATTATAATGTATGGACTATTATAATGTATGGACTATTATAATGAATGGACTATTATAATGAATGGACTATTATAATGAATGAACTATTATAATGAATGGACTATTATAATGTATGGACTATTATAATGTATGGACTATTATAATGTATGGACTATTATAATGAATGGACTATTATAATGAATGGACTATTATAATGAATGGACTATTATAATGAATGAACTATTATAATGTATGGACTATTATAATGAATGGACTATTATAATGAATGGACTATTATAATGAATGGACTATTATAATGATGAATGGACTATTATAATGAATGGACTATTATAATGAATGGACTATTATAATGAATGGACTAGTATAATGAATGGACTATTATAATGAATGGACTATTATAATGAATGGACTATTATAATGAATGGACTATTATAATGAATGGACGATTATAATGTAAAACTATTAGTAGTAACGTAATATGTATAGCATCAAATTAGTTTCATTGTGCTAGAAGCAGAGATTAATGTCTGTATTAAGGGGAGGTTTTTAGTTTGGTCCCTAGATATCCTTCAAGCTTAAGATTACACCCCCTTGAGCCCCTTTCAAGATAAATTTGTACATTTTTCGGTAGAAAAATGTCCCGGCTGAAAGCCGGTTCCTCTTAAATTACAGGCTCGCTATCGCTCGCCAGGATAACATCGACACCTAAATGGCACGAAAGGTCTTAAAATTGATAGAAATGGGTTGAAAGTTCTTAAAATCCTCAAAATAATGGGGCAAACGTCTTAAAATTAGAAAACAATGGGGGCTAAACATGAGGGAGAAAGGAGTCCAGAAAAAAAAATCCCTCAAGTGGATATCTCCCCTTAAAGTGGTTGTATTTATGATGGCCAATAATAGAACTGGTAAAGTCAACTCGTTCAATCCGCAGAGTCTCATAAATGATCGTTATGCAATTTATAGTTTTCTTTTCAGATTGGTGTAGGAAGCCGCGCGTCGCTTATATAATACTTGGTTCATCCGTTTGCCATTGTGTATACATAACAAATATATTACATACATTAACTTTGAAGCTGCTTCTAAGGCAAACTAATATATATGGGGACTCCGCGGATTAAACGAGTTGACTGTCCAATGTAGTCAAATTAGTGTCATGCTTGTAGGTTAAGACAATGGAGCGTAGTGATGGGTGCACGAATAATGAGAGAGAGAGAGAGAGAGAGAGAGAGAGAGAGAGAGAGAGAGAGAGAGAGAGAGAGAGAGAGAGAGAGAGAGAGAGAGAGAGAGAGAGAGAGACAGAGAGAGAGACAGAGAGAGAGAGAGAGAGAGAGAGAGTACCCACGGAATATAATTATATAAATATAAATATTACAATAACTTAGACTGTAAATGTCCTGATGTTGATGTTATTGTTTCCTGATCAGCCCAATAATAAAATGTTTGGCATTGACAGATATTTGTTTAATGAGACTCCTTTGAAGTCATCCGTCGACTATTACTCCGCTAATTGCCATAGAATACTTTGTTTGATGCATACACGTGTGTATAATGATGATGGTAATGACTATCTACACTAGTCATAACCCATTATGTACCGGCGACGGCTTTTTAACTTTATTCTGGCTACTATTAGACGATTTGATTCAGTTTAAAAAAAGGCCTCCAGCAACTAACAGGCTTCGAACTGTCTCATGTAACCCTGTCCATACCACAGATCCTTCTTAAACTGCATAACATTCTCCTACCATAGCTAGCATATATTGAGAGATACGTAGCCGGTACAAAAGGGGTTACTTATTTAATAGCTTTCGGTTTACATTCTGACAATAAACTTCATCATTGTCAAATCAGAAACAGTGGAATAAAGTGTATTTGTAAAAGAAACTGGGTGGTATTAAGTTCACTACCACAAATTAACACTCAGCTCTTCAAGCTTTGTTCACCATGGTGTAGAAAGCGCCCTTCCCAAACAATTAATCTACGAATTATGATAATTATATGCTTCATTACCTGATGTAAAACACTAACAGTGATTTGCATAGTTGCATAACCATTCATTTTTAGCCCCTGCTTCGTGTTTTTCATTACAATTTAATGGCAACATTTTTAGGGTGTATATATAATATTGTTTTCATTATATAGCAAAAACAAACTCAATTATGTTATCAATAGGCTATGCATTACATTGATACCGGTTGCCTATTATCGTATAATTCTTGCACAATGCAACACCCCTCTTCGTTTTAACAAATAAATACAATTACATTTGATATTATTTAAAAGCTAGAAGCTTTTGCAATTCAATTACAAAGTTATATATAAATAAATATAACTCTCTGTGCCCTCGTATTGTTGTTGGACGAGCGAGAAAGAATAGCTCGCGCGGAAAATTGGTCGAAAACACCCAAAGATTTCGCTTGGAAAAAAACAAGAAAAAAGGATGTTATGTAAACAAACAGGACTTATGAAAAAAGGGTTGGCTTCTTATGAAAGAGTAGAGGGGGTGGGGGGGGGGGGGCATAACTATAAAATCATGTAGTATAAAGTCAGGGGGCCATAAAAACTAATGATGTTCTGGCAAAGGTGGAAGAGAGAGGGAAGAAGAGGTGGAGGAGGAGAAGGAGTAGGAGGAAGAAGAGGAGGAGGAGCAAGAAGGAGAAGTAGGGAAGGGGAAAGAGGGGTAAAAGGAGGGTGAGGAGAAGGAATAGGAGGAAACGGAGGTGGAGGAGAAGGAGGAGGGGAGAGTAAGGGGGGAGGAGTAGGAGGAGGTGGAGTAGGAGGAAGAGGAGGTGGTGGAAAAAGAAGAGGGAGTAGAAGAAACAAAATTACGAAGAAAACTAGGAGCTGAAGAAGACGAAGACAAATTAAGATGAAGGAGAGGAAATGGCGAAGAGGAGAAAACAAAGAACAGGAGTCAGAGGAATAAACGAAGGAAACGAAAGAAGGGTATTACCCTGAAGATGTCTTGAGAGAATAGACGAAAGCTTGGTGTTCCAATGTTTCAATAAATTCTCCTAGCGAGTTTTACTATATATATATATATATATATATACTATTTATTTTTTCCTAGACCTCAATCATGCTTTAAAAAAATACTCACATGACCGCCCTACGAAATATACTCCGGCCTCCTAAATTGCAGGGTCGTTATTGCTAGCCAGGAAAAAATCGACACCTAAATGGCACAACAGATCTTAAAATTGTCAAACTAATGGGGCGAACGTTTTAAAATATCAAAACTAATGGGGCTAAAATGAAGGAAAAGAGGTTCCAAAAAAATGCCCCCTTAATTGATGAAAAACAAAACAAAACAAGAAATCCCTGCAGAGAAAACATCAACAACCACCCTGTATTTACGGAATCAATATCGAAATTCTATTTTTTAGCTTGGCCGAGGGAGTAATTAACATAATATACACTTATTATAATTATGATCACGATTATATAAGTTTATGCTAAAATTATACGTAATTATCGTCAAATATAGCCTTATAATCAAGTTTCTTAAGACGACTAAGCTTTTACTTTTTCATTATAATAATATGCTTTCATATTTAAGAATTAAATATAAACACACACACACACACATTTGTACACTCATTCTCGCTCACCAAACACTCATTCTCTCTCTCTCTCTCTCACACACACACACACACACACACACACACACACACACACACACACACACACACACACACCATATTATATGCCACAGTAAATATCCCAGCCGGCTTTGGACAAACAAGATTTTTTCCCCAACAAAAACCTATACATATTATTGGCCCACTTTCCTGGCTTCTTCAGATCTTTTGGCCTTTAAAGTCATGTATATCTATCTATCTATCCTTCTATCTATCTATCTATCTATCCTTATATATATATATACTGTATACAGTATATATACGTGTAATTTCGAAATATACATCATTATATAGTTTCTATATTGCACTGTATATACTGTATACACATTGTACATAAATAGGGAAGAATATTTAAAGTCATGGGTGCCAATTCAACCAAGTCACTATCACTAACTTTTTTCGCTCCCTTTTCAACTTGGCTCCTGTTTGGCCCAGCTGTCGATATTTTGGAGGGTCCTTTATTATTTACTGGTCCTCGCTACCATTTCCTTTGTTGGAGAGGTGGTATGAGAAAAACACAGCAAGAAGAAATCAAAACAAGGACGCTGGGAAACCATATTGAATGATGTGTGCTGGGTTGACGTGATTGAATGAAAAGCGTATAAAACAAACATGGGAAAGTGCAGAAATAGTCGCGTGCACAAACAAAAAACACCCACACACTCACACCCACCCACACACACTCAGACCCACTCACACACACACACACACACCCACCCACACACACTCAGACCCACCCACACACACTCAGACCCACTCACACCCACCCACACACACTCAGACCCACTCACACACACACACACACACTCAGACCCACTCACACCCACCCACACACACTCAGACCCACTCACACACACACACACACACATTAAGGGAAACAACATGACTTTTATAGTCCCATTATGACCATGCATATATTTTCATTGGCTCGTTGGTGTGAAGAATAAAGGTGACTTATTATCAACTCTCGTCTCTTTATCTTATATTTGTGCCCTTTGTTCTAGTTTTCTCCCTTTTCTTTTAATGTTGTCTCCATCTTGTCTTTATTTTGCCTTCCTCTTGTTTTAATGTTATCTCAAGTTTGTCTCCATTTTGGTTTTCTTTGGTCTCCCCTATGATGATTCCACCTTGTCTCCATTTACTTTTCATGCGGTCACCATTTTGTCTCCATTTACTTTTCATGCGGTCACCATTTTGTCTTTGTTTTGTTTCCACTTTTCTGCCACCTATTCTCTACTATTTCTCCATTTTTCTACCACTCATTCTCCACTTTTCTACCACATTTTCTCCACAGTATTTCTCCATTTTTCTACCACTCATTCTCCACTTTTCTACCACATATTCTCCACAGTATTTCTCCATTTATCTACCACCTATTTTCCATTTATCAACCACATATTCTCCACTTTTCTACCACCTTTCCTCCACTATTTCTCCACCTTCCCTCCACTCTCCTGCTCCACTTGACTCACTCACCTGGAGGAAGGAGCAGGCAGCCGGATTTTCCAGATGATCAGTCGAGAGAGAGAGAGAGAGAGAGAGAGAGAGAGAGAGAGAGAGAGAGAGAGAGAGTGAGAGTGAGAGAGAGAGAGAGAGAGAGAGAAAGAGAGAGAGAGAGAGAGAGGGATGATCAGTCGAGAGAGAAAGAGAGAGAGATGATCAGTCGAGAGAGAGAGAGAGAGAGGGATGATCAGTCGAGAGAGAGAGAGAGAAAGAGAGAGACTTGATGACAAAACATGAAATGACTGTCTCTCTCTGCGTCATATTAATACCAATGTTCCTAATTAACAATACAGTATATTTCGCTACACAATGGTGGCAATAGCCGAGTAATGAAAATGAGGACACAAAAACAAAATAAATTACCGACAGCTCAGAAGGAAAACAAGAACATATAACTAAACAAAAAACATATAACAAACAATATAACTAAACAAAAAACATATAACAAACAATATAACTAAACAAAAAACATATAACAAACAATATAACTAAACAAAAACATATAACAAACAATATAACTAAACAAAAAATATAACAAACATATAACTAAACAAAAAACATATACCAAACAATATAACTAAAAAAAACATATAACAAACAATATAACTAAACAAAAAACATATAACAAACAATATAACTAAACAAAAAACATATAACAAACAATATAACTAAACAAAAAACATATAACAAACAATATAACTAAACAAAAAACATATAACAAACAATATAACTAAACAAAAAACATATAACAAACAATATAACTAAACAAAAAACGAAACAGTAGAAAGAGAGAAAATAAGATTGAAAACAGGAGTGAAAGGAAGGAAGAGACGAGGGAAAAGTTATTGGAGCCAAGTTTGACAAATGTCCCCCAAAAAAACAGGAAATCAATTAAGGGGGAGAGTGTCATCTTTTATGGACCCCCTTCTCCCTCATCTTTAGCATATTAGTTTTGAGATTTCAAGACGTTCGTTCCGTTAGTTTGAAGATTTTGAGACCTTTCACCTCATTTCTTTTTCAATATTAAGACCGTACGTGCCAGATTAGGTGTCGATGTTTTCCTGGCGAGCGATAGCGAGCCTGTAATTTAGAAGGAATCGGCCTTCGGCCCGGACAACCGAAAAATGTACAAATTTATATTGAAAGAGGGTCTAGGGGGTGTATTTTTAAAGCTTGATGGAGGTCTAGCGAGGAAACTCAAAAATATATAAT